>OLKM01001017.1:125000-185288 GCA_900291075.1 Melanogrammus aeglefinus | reverse complement strand
CGGGCCGAGCCCATCGTATCCCGGGTGGCACTATGGTTATGGTAGCTGCTAACATTTAGCACCAGTTTTTCCGACACTTCGTATTGTTTGAGCCTCACGAACAGAGGACTTCCTGCGGGCCCTGTTGGCCTCGCGCCATCTCTGATCCGGGTGAGCCGTAGTACTAAGCTTACATACCGATAGTGAATGTGGCACGTAAAGATGTGTTACTGTATCCCTCGCAGACCGATTTGGGTAGTTTGTGTTGCGTGCAAGTGGTTGAGTTTGCCCGCAAGTGTCCACCTGAGTCACTTTAACGGCACTGTTACCTCCAGAGGTTACACCATCAGTACCATCCCAGATTGAGGAAATTTACCTCGCTGTCTTGGAGGCTTCAGACCAGGAAATGGTCCGGAATTTGCTACAGCGGTTCAGCGGAATCTTTGCCTCCCATGATGGGGACTTGGGTTGTACTAACCTCCTCTCTCATCAGATTCCACTAGTCGACGAGGCGCCAGTTCGACAACGATATAGGCGTATCCCCCCATCGGAATATGAGGTGGCTAAGGTCTCATATCCATCTGTTGATGAGGCACAAATTATCACTGAGGAGTTGTAGCCCCTATGCATCCCCTATAGTGTTGGCCCGAAAGAAGGATGGTAGTCTCCGCATGTGCGTTCACTACCGCCAACTAAATGTGAAGACACGCAAAGACGCTTTTCCCTCTTCCTCGCATCGGAGGAGTCCCTCGATGCATTGACAGGAGCCACTTGGTTCTCCACTATGGACCCTAGCCAGCGCGGTATCACCAGGTCCCTGTTGGCGGTGGGTGATCGTGCCAAGACGGCATTCTGTACACCTTTCGGCTTTTCGAATGGCAGAGAGAATGCCATTCGGCCTTTGTAACGCACCAGCAAACCTTTCAACGGTTGATGGAAAGGATTTTTTGGGGGACCAGCAATGTCAAACCTTGTTGCTGTACTTGGACGACATTGGTGGTCTTTTCTACCTCTGTTTCACAACACCTGGAACGGTTGGAACTTGTTCTGGGGCGTTTTGCAGCATGAAGGGCCTTAAGGCCAAGTTGGGCAAATCTGGCATTTTTCAAACAGGAGGTTGGCTACCTCGGTCACGTCATTTCGAGTCAGGGGGTGGCGACGGACCCTAAAAAGATTGAGGCAGTGGCTAGTTGGCGGTGCCCTAGCACCGTCTCAGAGGTGCGTTCTTTCTTGGGGTTCGCCAGCTACTACCGCCGGTTTGTGGAAGGGTTTGCCAAGGTGGCGGCCCCCCTCCACAAGCTGTGGCAGCGCTGGGTGGCACTAAATCAAAGCGAGGTCCGGGCCAAAGTTTGGTGTCCCTTTGGTCTAAAGAATGCCAGCAAAGCTTTGATGCCCTAAAGAGAAAGCTGATCACGGCTCCTGTCCTTGCCTATGCTGATTTCAGCTTGCCATTTATCTTAGAAGTGGATGTGAGTTACAGCGGATTAGGGGGTGTTCTATCTCAGGAACAGGGAGGGAAGGTGCACCCTATAGCTTATGCCAGCTGTGGTCTTAGGCCCACTGAGCGCAACATGTCCAACTACAGATCCATGAAGTTGGAGTTCGTTGCGCTCAAGTGGGCCCTCACCGAAAAGTTTAGGGAGTATCTGTTGGGGCAACGCTGTATCATCTTTACGGACAACAATCCCCTAAGTCACCTGTCCACTGCAAAACTAGGAGCATTAGAGCAGCGCTGGGTTGCCCAGATGGCTCCATTTGACTCCGAGATCAAATATCGCTCCGGCAGACAGAACCGCAATGCGGACGCTCTGTCGAGGCAGAACACCTCGGACACCATCCTGTTTTTGGCGGATTTGGCCCGGGCACGACCTTCCAACTGCCTTACAGCAAGTTCAAGCAGGCACAGCCCAGTAACGCAGGTGGTTCAAGGCTACTGTAACAATAGGAATTGTTAGGAACCTTTAATTCAGTTCAGTGTTCACACGGACACCACCGGAGTTACCGGACCGAGTTGAATGTACCTTACACGCTAAAGTTCAATAAAGTTTATAACCCAGCAGGGTTAAGCAATAAGAAAGTGTATGCTTCGTGTGATGAAGTAACAGACTTTAACATGGTGGCAGCGGAAGAGGACTCGGTCTGAGTACGTGCAAGTTTTCTCCGGTCGTAAGAGAGTTACCTGATGCTAGTTTTAGCCGCTAGCTGAGACTACCGTGTGACGCCATGGATGGACTGAAGCCGCCGCAGACGCTGTGTCTGGACTCCAGCAACCTTTCGAAAACGTGGAAGAATTGGAGGGACGAGTTTGCTCTCTACGTGGATCTGGCAATGGCCGAGGCTGATGATAAACAGAAGGTAAAGCTGTTCAGCTATCTTGTCGGCGAGAGCGGCAGAGAACTTTTGGATACTCTAATGGGCGACACAGCTAAGGATGCATGGAAAATAGAGGACATAATCACAAAGTTTGATGATCACTGCAACCCCAGCGTGAATGAGATTGTGGAACGCTATCGTTTCTTCACGAGGAGCCAGGGTGCCAGTGAAAATATAGACAGTTATGTCACGGAACTGAGACTGTTGGCAAAAACATGCAACTTTGGGACTTTGAGAGACTCGCTCATAACGGGGATAGGATTGTGTGTGGAGGCAGCAATACGGCTATGAGAGAAAGACTGTTGCGGGAGAGAAACCTGACACTGGACACATGTTTGCAACTGTGCAGAGCCGCGGAGCTCTCTAAGGAGAACGTGAAAACCATCTCCGCACCGACGGTAGAGGTGGTACATGCTGTGCAAGGAGCGCAGTACCAGAGGAAAGCAAACAACACAGTGGAGTGTAAATTCTGCTGGAAAACACATGAAAAAAGTAAACAGAAATGTCCGGCGTTTGGGAAGAAATGCGCTAAGTGTGGCAGAGAGAACCAAAATGTAAAGCAAAACCGGAACAAAGGTGGAAGAAAAATGTGAGTACTATTGCAACAGAATATTTGAGTGATGAGTATGAAGATATAACCTGTATCACTGAGACAGTGGATGCAGTGGAGACAGACACAAGCACAGATGTGGATTCAGAGAGAGTGAAGGGTGGAAAAGAGAAGGACACAGTTAAAGAGGACACTCAGCTTCTCTATGCTGGCATGCTACTGGACAAAGGTCTGGTCAGATTCCAAATAGACTGTGGTGCTAGTTGCAACATTATCCCCATTAACCGGCTGAATCCAGACATTAAGCTAGAATACACTAACAGTGTACTAGTTATGTACAACAAAAGCAAACTGAGGCCATTGGGAAAATGTAAAATTCAAATAAGAAATCCAAGAAATCACAAACAATATCGCTTGTGAGTTCCAAGGGTAAATGCGGACGGTGCAGTGCCTCTGCTAGGCAGAAGAGCCAGTGAGGCAATGAGACTGATTAAAGTGCACCATGAGAATATCATGACAATAGACAGTATAGTCACAACAGGAAAACTGAAAAAGAACAGTGAACAATGGAACAAACTAAAACAAGTTATGCTGATGTGTTCACTGGAGACGGCTGTCTTGAAGGAAAATACGAAATGGAGATGGACAGCACAAGTGAAAGCCGGTGCAGTTTGCCAAAGAGACGGGTCCCAGTTGCCCTGTTGAAACCACTGGAAGGGGAAGAGCTCAAAAGACTTGCAACACAGAGGAATAATCACTCCTGTAGAATGCAGCACGGACTGGATCAGTGCTATGGTGGTAGTACAGAAACAGAACGGTAAGCCAAGAGTCTGTATTGATCCCAACCCTTGAACAAGCAGATTAAAAGCGCAGTCACTTTCCACTTCCAACCATTGAGGAACATTTTACCTGACTTGTCCAGAGCTAAAGTGTTCACAGTGTGTGATGTCAAGAGTGGATTCTGGCACGTACAGCTGGAGGAGGAATCCAGCTATTTGACAACATTCGCTAACTCCTTTCGACGCATTACCAGATGGCTGAGGATGCCGATGTGTATAAGTCCGGCCCCTGAGATATTCCAGAGAAAGCTCACACAGGCAGGCATTGGAACAATGTTACCTGGTCTGTACATCATTGCGGATGAACATCCTGATCACGTGACAAGGGGAGACACAAGAGGAAGCAGAACGGGATCACAATGAAAAATTAAAACAGTTTCTTGACAGATGCAGGGAAAATAAAATAAAACTAAACGCAGAAAAATTCAGACTGAGACAAAAGGAGACCACATAACCATCGGACCACCGCTTGACAGCAGATGGACTCAAAGTGGATCCTGAAAAAGTGCGTGCCGTGGAGCAGATGCCGGCACCGACGGATGTAAAAGGAGTGCAGAGGCTTCTAGGTATGGTAAACTACCTCACCAAGTTTTGCCCTCACCTCTCAGACCAGTGCAAAGTGCTGAGAGACCTAACACACAAAAGACAGTGGAGTGGGAAATGGACAACAGAGCACGGAGGAGGCATTCCTGAAACTTAAAGAGAGAATAGTGAACGCTCCGGTACTGAAATATTATAACCCAGATGAGGAGCTGACAGTACAATGCGACGCTTCAGACACAGGCTTGGGCGCAGCGCTCATGCAGATGGGAAAGCCAGTCGCTTTTGCAAGCAGGGCACTGACACAGACTGAGGGTCGTTATGGCCCAAATAGAAAAAGAGTTTTTTAGCTATGGTTTTCAGCATGGAAAAATTCCACCAATACACATATGGTGACTCAGGTGACTGTGTGAGGATACAGCCACTCCCACCCCACACTGTCTGGAGACTAGGCAGGGTGCTGAAGCCAGTTGATGGGAGATCCTATGAGGTTCAGTTGCACTCTGGAGGAGTCATAAGGAGAAATCGCAGACACCTCAGGCGTGCACCTGAAGTGACTTTCAGTGACCCTATTGACATTGAGATCAGCATCCCCAGTCAGCCACAGGCTGTGGGAAATGAACGTTCAGAGACTGTTCCTGTCCCTCACACTGTCCCAGCAGGACATACACCAAGAGACACTGATAACAGAAATACCCCTGTCACGACCAGAGCTGGTCGTACAGTGGTGCAGCCACAGAGATATAGGGACTGTGTGTTATCATGCTGAAAGATAAAGTGATATGCAGATGTGTATATGCACTTTATACTCTAAGAAAGGAAACGAAAACAAAAGTTATGGTTTGCATATGTTGATATTGATGTGACCATTTGCACATTTCAAGTTCTTAGCTAAGAGTTTTGTCCGTTGACTAAAGTCAAATTTTGAAATAATTTTGAAATGGTTATGAGTACAGTTTTGTTTGTAAACTGCTATTTGCATCAGTTGCTGAGAGAAGATTTGAATTTATGAACATATGTAACTGTTTATGATTGAATAATAAGCACTGTTGGTATTAGAGTTTTGTCTGTTGACTAAAGTCAAATTTTGAGATAACAGCACTAACTCTCAAAAGAGAAAGGATGTAACAATAGGAATTGTTGTTAGGAACCTTTATTCAGTTCAGTGTTACACACGGACATGTTTTTGAAGTGACACCACCGGAGTTACCGGACCGAGTTGAATGTACCTTACACGCAAAAGTTCAATAAAGTTTATAACCCAGCAGGGTTAAGCAATAAGAAAGTGTACGCTTCGTGTGATGAAGTAACAGACTTTAACGGTTACGGCGTTCCCTGATAACAAAACCTCCCATTTTGCACTCTAGTCAGGAACAAAGATCCCGTCTTCCCAGGAGGTTGTGCCACACTGGAGGCGAGGTGTTAAACCCTGGGCCTGCGGAGAGACAGCGAATGTCCAAGTCGGCATTGGGTTCTCTTTACGCCAGTGGGACCGACTAGTGGAAAGGGAAGGTGCTATGTTCCGTAGGGTATTTCGTTCAGACGGAGCAGAGGAATATTTCCAACTGTTGCTTCCTGCTAGTCTGAAGTCTGATGTTCTGACCCAGCTACATCAGGAGCATGGCCACCAGGGGGTGGAGCGGACCTTGGACTTGGCCCGTAAACGGTGATATTGGCCCGGCATGTCCTCCGATGTGGCTCGTTGGTGCCTTGAGTGCGAGCGATGTCAAACTGCAAAAGACACTAAACCCCCAGCACGTAGCTTTATGGGGCACCTGTTGGCCTCAAGGCCAAATGAGGTACTGGAACCGTCTCGGTCGGGTGTGGAAAATGTTCTAGTCATGACTGACGTGTTCAGTAAGTTCTTGCTAGCCATCCCAACCCAGGACCAGCGTGCCTCTAACGTGGCAAGAGTGCTTGTCCATGAGTGGTTTTACAAGTTCGGTGTCCCTGCTCGCATCCATTCAGACCAAGGTCGTTGTTTTGAGGCAACTCTCATCCAACAACTTTGCCAACTCTATGGTGTGTGGAGAAATCACGCACCCACGCCCTACCATCCTGCCGGCAATGGCCAGTGTGAGCGGTTTAACCGCACCCTACATAACCTCCTCCGTACTCTGCCAGCATCTCGTAAAAGAGATTGGGTTGCGTGCCTCCCACAGCTGCTCTTCTGTTATAATACCACCCCACATTCAGCCACCGGTGAGTCCCCTCACTTCCTGTTGTTCGGCCAGGAGCCACGCCTGCCGCTTGACTTTTTGCTGGGAACAGGTACCACCGAGCCTGTAGCCGGGACGGTGCATGATTGGATTGACGAACACCAAGCCAGGCTGCAAGTCGCCTTTCAGGGGGCTGAAGGCCGGCTTCGAGCTGCAGCCGGTAAACGGAAAGAGGCCTATGACCTTCAGGTTAAAGATCTACCACTGGGCGAGGGTGAGTTGGTCTACCTCCGTAACCTCAGTAGGAGGGGCTGCCACAAAATTCAGGACCTTTGGAGCCCAGTGGTATATGAGGTTATCAAAGCCCCCCCAGCAAACGGGGCGGTGTACACTATTGCTCCGGTGACTGATCGGAGCAAAGTCCGACAGGTACATCGTGGTCTCCTTAAAGCCCGGCTAGGGAGCGATGTACCGGTAGGCCCACCTTTCACAAGTCCGCCAGTCGTTGAGACTGTTGTCATGACGGAGGATGACATGGATGTTGATCTGGCGTTCTTGCCCCCGGCGTCACTGCTACATCTAGTAGCGACGCCTGTTGTCACCCTTGCCTGTCCGGGCACCCAGGTGGTGCCTGCTGACCCCCCAACACCATCGGCTGGACCAAGGTCTACTGCGGTAAACGGCAGTATCCCAGTCAGGCCCTCCCCTAGTCAACACATTCAAACTAGTACTGGCGGAGTGGTTCATACTGACGGTACACCCGTAGTACAGGTGGTAGAGAGTCTGGATCCGGTAGAGGTCAGTGTGCCCATTGCTTATCGCCTGTGGTCCCGGAGTCGAGCATTGGTGGAGTGGCTTCTACGCCGGACAGGCAGAGCCACGGCAGGCCAACATTCTAACATTCACCATTTACCTCTCACAGCCTGCCAGATGGGGGTGCGCCCCAGTGGCCCTGTGTCGAGTCCAGTTGGTGCTGCTCTTCAAACCAAGGGTTCGAATGGGGCTGCCAACCGGGCTATCGTCGGGACGCCGACTGAAAGTGTGGGGGTAGATTGTGGTGAGACGCAGGGGTAGAGCCCTTTGTAATGATCAGGGCCGTCACAGCCAATGGCTTGCGTCTCCACCTCATTTAGTCTGAGGTACTTTTTGTGTCGGGAGGTGCCACAATTTGTCTCCCTCGTTACTTCCTGCTACGCCCCTCCAGGCAACTTGCTACCGCGCTTGTGCCTGTTGCTTGCTGGTGCCTGCTGCTGCCTGCTGGTGCCCTGCCTTGGTTGATGATGTGTGCAGGATTGTTGATCGCATAACAGTCTCGGTGGGGATTCCTACCGAACGGTAACATTCAGCGGTGCGCTGTGAGCCGTGCTGGTTTAAGTAGGAAGTTGCCAACTTCCTGGTACTGCCGATTGTGTCGTTGCCGACTGCTGTTTTTGCCACCCGTTTACCTACAAGACTGCCTTAGCTGTCCTGGGCTAGCCTGGAGGGTAATGGCGAAGGCGCTAACGACCACTCCTCTTAGACTTAATCCGGCTATCTGTTGACTCGTCCTTGTGTGTTTCCGTGTGTGTGTGTGTGTGTTGTGTGTGTGTGTGTGTGTGTGTGTTGTCGACTCGTCCTTGTGTGTTTCCACCTGTGTGCGTGTGTGTGTGTGTGTGGAGTGTTTGCGCGTGTGTGTTTGTCCTGGGGGAGTGTTTGGTTTAATTCGGGGGATTCTGTTCATGGTTTGGTTTGAGCCCTGCTTCTGTTAAGCCACTGGCAGGAGGCTTTTTCATAACTGCGGATAGCCAGTGGGCTATCACGCATGTCCAAGATCATTTTGGGCCTGGTTTGTGTAGGCCTACTTGTGTTATACTTTGTTTGTTTTCTTACTTATTTCCTTTTGTGTATTACGTTCTGTGAGTTCTAGCACTTTTAGTAGGCCATCCTATCGTGGTGGTTCAGCCTTGGTCATTTTGTGTAGTTGCGTGTTTATTGTTTTTTTTTTGGTTTGGGTCGTTTTGTATCTGCCCTCATCTCTCTTCTACTCCTTTGTTTCCAGGCGCTGAGTGCCCACGGCAGGGAGGCAACTAGATCCCTTAGGTGGTGGTGTCCCGTGTGTGTTTTCACGTGTGTCCTCTTGGAATTTCCTCTTATTTTACCATTTTGATCCTGTGTTGCTGTGTGTATATGCGAGCACGAGTGACTGGTTGGTGTTTATGTATCTCCCCCCTCCGTCTCCTGGTATCTTGCCCCCTGCTGGTAAGCCTCAGGGCTAATCACCTTGTCTATCCCCTACATACATTATGGTTTCATTGGTCATGTTTGTTACCTGTGGAACCCACATTTTTAGCTAAAATAAAACAACTTATTTTTGGAACCTCGTCTCTGGTGCCGTCAGTCAACGAACGTGTGTGCTAGATTATTTTTTTTTTATTATTTTTTTTATTGGTATATCCCTGGGTGCAATTCTGGCGTTGTCGGTCAGCATTTCTCCCCCTTAACGCCACATGTGTATGTGTGTGTGTTTGTGTGTTTGAGGGTGAAAGTTCACGTGAGTGTGTCAATACCCCCTGAAAAGGTTTATAATAATATCTTCCGGCGTTGTTTTCTTAAAGGCGTTCCTGACATATGCGTAACTGCCCAACCTATTTTGCTCCGGTGTTCCTTCCACCCCATTTACTCCTGTCGCTCTCACACACTCCTCTGAGTTCAAGAAATTATCGCCGACGTGCTCTTTATCAGATCAAAAAACCGCGTCGGTGTTGGGAGACCTCCAGACCCTTGTGTGCGTGTGTGTGAGTCGAAAAGGACGCACAACTAAGACGTCGCCGTGTAGCCTAGTTGGATGGTTCTAAATATTACGGTAAGTTTCTAACATTACCTCTTAATACTTGAAGGTATTTTCTGTTTATCTTTAGTCTTAAATTACATATTTAAGACCCGGCGTGTGAATAAGTAGACAAATATATATATGCTTCAAAACCAAGCGACGCATCCCATGTTTTACTGTCTCTAATCATCATATTATTTAGTGTTAAAGGTGTGAATGTGGTTTATTTCATCACAATTTTTGAGTCTGATCGGTTTAATGATGTCTTTTCTTTATTGCTGACGGCAGGTGTGAAACATTGACGTGACGGTCCCAGATAAACCAACATGAACAATCGCCGTCACCCTACAGCAGCACCAGTTCGAGGATAACACTTCCCGAAGGACTGGAGCAAGGCAGGCATGTGCTGAACAACCCCGGCTCCTCCGGTCCACCTGAATGGACGTCAAGCTCCACAACCCCGGGTATCGTACCCCGGGAACTCCTCCAATTAGTGACCGCATGCACCGCGGCTCACCCGCCTGCTCCCCGGCCAACTCCCTCCTCGTCAACGGAGAAAACCAGATCGACTTCTTCCGTAAGCTGGGCTACTCCGCGGCACAGGTGCGCGCCGTCATGAACAAGTTTGGCGCGGACACGGACCGGGTTCTGGGGGAGCTGGTGCGGACGGGGGTGAGCCCCGAGGCGCACGAAGAAGACACGGTGCTGACCAGGACCTCCAGCCCCAGCAGCAGCAGCTGCGCGTCTGAGCCGGGGCTCCGGAGGGGCAGCAGCAGGGATCCAGAGGGCCCCGTGTTCTATGAGGAGGGGGGAGAGAACCTCGCCGAAGCGCTGAGGCCCATCGTTATCGACGGAAGCAACGTGGCCATGAGGTAAATTAACTAATATCTTTTTCTGTTTTGTGCTTTGCTTCAACTTGATTTCCCTCATGCTAATTCCTTAAGGTAGGCCTACATGGGAGAAATATAGAGTAGGCAATAATATCACTTGTAAATTCACCAGCCTTTTTTAAAAAAAAAAAAATAGTAGAAACCGACGGTGAAGTTAGAGATCACAACCAACTGAACCAAGTGAAACGTTCCTCGACGCAAGGGCGTAGATTTCTTGTAAGGAGAGATCCTCTGCGTCTTTCTCGTATATCGCATCATCTCTCCCCGTCTTCGTTTAATGTGCTGCACAGGGCCGCTGCTGGCCGTTTCGGTGCCCTGTATACGCGAGCGGGGGGAGCCTCTTATTATTCATTAGGTAAAAACATCTAATTTGCCGAAATTGAGTGATAGAATAAAGAAAAAACAATGGTGAGCCTCTTCATAACTAATTGATATATTTTTTTAATTCAATAATGCAATAATAAAATATATATATATTTTTACAAACCTTAATTTTGGTGCCCCCCCTACTTGGTGCCCTGCACCCTGCGTACTCTATAGGAAGCTGCGGGCCTGCGTCTGCATCGCCTTCTCTCCCATGATGGTCAGCTGTTCATGGTTTTCCCTGTCTTATCTGGTTATCACTGCTTATCACATGCTTGCTACATCATATATAATCCAGATAACCCAACAGACACACTCACGCCAGGTCACTATTCAGCGCAGGAATTTGAGGAAAATAGTGAAATGGCAATTATAAAAACAACAATAGTAGGCATAGGCTATACAATAGTATTGCACTTCAATACAATGAACACATGCCCCTTCTCCAGCTAGAATGTTGATATCGCTGCGTTGTCTCTGTCTAGACAACCCCCCCCCCCCTTCTAATAGCATTTACATCAAAATGAAACCGCCAATATGTGTAGGGTCCGGGAGGGTAAATTGGGGTTGTAGCTCAAACCGGCAATTTACCTCGGGCAGTGTAAACGCGTGGACCGGGGGAAAAGGCGCGCATAAGACAGTGGCAGTGTGAACACGTCTTTTGAGACAGGTCTGTTTTAGAATTTAATAGGTGGACGGAATCTTTGTCTTTGCATCATACGTTATTTTATTTAGTGTGTGTGTGTGTGTGTGTGTGTGTGTGTGTGTGTGTGTGTGTGTGTGTGTGTGTGTGTGTGTGTGTGTGTGTGTGTGTGTGTGTGTGTGTGTGTGTGTGGGTGTGTGTGTGTGTGTGGGGGGGGGGGGGTGGCTGGGTAGTGTCCCCATGAGCTCAGACCAAACCTACGCCCTTGCACACAGTCCTCTAACAGTGATCATTAATTACTGCTACCTGCTGTATGTATTATTCATTCATCTCATTCATCTGTATGTACTGTATTATTCATTCATCTCGATTGCAGCCAAGCCAATTTTTACTTGCACGTCAGGTGGCTTTCGATAGCATGATGTGCAGTTGTATCGCAACTGTTACTCCGGTTAAGAGTGATAGCCTACTTTAAATTCATCACACATGGATCCAAACTGAAAAAAAGTACGTCTTCAAAATATGGATGATTAAAGAACACACACCCATTTATAATAATTATAGGATTAAAGAATTGGCAGTAGGCATGGGCATAACACACCCTCTTACCCTAAAAAACTCTTTGTTGAAAGTGCATTTTTTTGGATTGAATTAAACCAGTTCTGGGCTTGTATTAACGGCATACTTGCAATAAACAAACAAACATTTAATTCCAATTTTACCAAGTGCACATGTTGCCACTAAATTGTACACACTGCCCCTTTAAGGAAATATCACTATTCTTTTAACTCTCATTTAGACTACGTTTACACGAAGCAGGGTATTTTCCTAAACGAATATCTGGCCATCTACGTTTGCAAATAAAACTGCATTTACACGAGACCGTTTTTTTTTAAAAATGTGTTTACACGAACCTGTGTACATACATGCTGTCATGAGCACGCCAAACCACAGTGGCAGTCTAACGATAAGCTCAAGCTCACATTAACCAATCAGAATCCTGAAAAGTTGCCCGAGCCACCGGAAACGGAAGTGTACTCTCTTCTTCGGATAGCAGCGGTAAAGCAAGTTGCGGCGTTTAGGCCATAGACATATATACATAGACGCCGCATTGACTGTTGCCGCCCACTAGAGCGACGTGCCTACAGGGCGGCCATCTTGGAACAGGACCATTCGCTCCTACAGTGCATTACGTCTATGGAGAAATGATGTGTCTACACAATAAAAATGATCATAAATCGCTCATTTGTCAAGCTATTTTCACGGGGTGTGTTTGTCAAACATCAGACCAGACAGACAGACATAAATAGAACAAAATTTTTTAAATATCCAACCACGCTGTATCATAGCTACTTGTATGACGTTTTTAACGAACCAAACCGTTTGAAAATCGGTCAAAAATTCAGAGAATAATTCTATTTTGAGATTGAGGAGTACCTGTTTCCCTCGTAGATGTTCATGTGTCGCTGCCTCTGTTGGTCCTGTTCCAAGATGGCCGCCCTGTCGGCACGTCGCTCCACAGTCGATGCGGCGTCTATGTATATATGTCTATGGTTTAGGCCGACTGGTTTTTCGTGTTGGAGGGGGGAGAAGTTGTTGCAACATTGCTGACCTCCGAGCACTCATTCTTCTGTGCTCCTCCACATAAAATAGGAGCTGAATTTGCAAATGCAAACAGACAAAAAGGGTCTGCACCAACATAAACGCGATGGCTATTCTGAGCGCATCCATGATCACCTCAGCCCTAAAATGTGAAGTCGCACGTGAGAACATGTAAATGTAAACATTGGTCGCACATTTGGTGTACTTCTGTCGCATACTGTGACGTTGGCTGCCCAAAACTCCGTTTACCACGGTTTACAATGTTTACAACCGAACGCATAAACAAAGTTTTCCAAAAAAAATCACTTTGGCCAGAGTTTTTTTGGATAACCGTTTTACGGGGCGAATTCTCAGTTTGCGTCTAAATGAAAGGCTCAAACGTAGGGAAATGTCTTCGTTTATAAAAATACACATGCTTGTGTAAACGGGGTCTAAGTTTCCTTTTATTTCAATGAGTCCTGACATTAATTGAGAACAGCCGTGAGCCATATGGTTCTGAGTTCAGTCTCCTATTGTCCTCCGTCTGTTGAGATTCTACACCCTGACGTCTGTATATACACTGCAGGTCGTTTGCATAATAACATGTGCTGTATGACTTAATAGTAAATACCAGGCCCATGATGCAAGCACTACAATGCCACCATCACACCATTAACTAAAATTAACTGATGTATGAAGGGTTTTAATGTTTAAACCAAGCACACATGGAAAGTCGTCCTCTCTTTCGTATACGTTAAGCGTCGTTGAAAGCAAACACCTTGTTGTCTGAGATGCAATCTGTGGGAATAAAAAGAAAGGTTGATAATATACAGTATATGCATATACAATATTGTCAGTTTAGTGTCTGTCTCGTCGTTTATACAAACGTTTACATCTCACACAAGATCCATTACAGAACGGACCCCAACTGTGCACCCCCCCCCCCCCCATCTCTACTATTCGAACAGTCAAACCCTCACACAAAAACACTCTGTCACGCTGTCACACACCCGCCTCCGCCCCAAGCCTCATCCTCCTCATCTCGGCTCAGTCCAACTAACACACACATTAACACACACTCTGTCGCCTAGTCACTCACTCAATCACTCTGTCACTCACTCATCCCCCGCCCGCAGCCCTCATGCCCCCTTCTCTCCGTCTCGGCGCGCAGGGACAGGTACGTCCGTGGGCCCCGCCCAACCCTCCGCTCTCGCCGGTATGCAAATCCCTGCATGCAAATCCGCGTTCCTCTCTCCGTGTCGTGTTCTGCGTCAGCGCCGTGTGTTCTCGCCGGGAGCAGCCCTACTGGCTGCGCTGAGGCACGGGAACAGGCCTGACCGCATTGTGTCACGCTGTCAGCTCTCACGAGTCGACGGCACCCACCCCATGCAAATAGCTCCGCTTCTTGGCGCAGTCGACGAGGGTTTGTTCAAGCATTTAACCGCAGCAAAGCCCTGAGAGAATCGGCCGCGTTTGTTCTTCCCATGCTATTTACGACCTGCGTATTTGAACTCTGTGTGTCCTGGTCGGGACAGGAAATGGAGGAAGGCTTTGGTCTGTTGAGGGTAAACCGCTACAGAGAGTAGTTTCTTTATAATATCTTTATGAACAGTAAAGTCATGTCTTTATTTTCTTGTGTAAGGTAAAGGAAGGAATGTTTGGAGACAACTTGAATGGCAGACACTTTTAAAAGTGCCATCCAGTCCATGTTATGAACTTCGATTATTTTTAAAGTATGCATCGGAAATTGTGAAAGGTTATACCTTTAACCAGGTGTGAGTGTGATTAGCCTAACTAGCCGTTTCGAAAATCTGCCCCATATGACATCACTAGTGGGCGTGTCCACCTAGATCTGTGCTGGATAGATGAGCAACGTTTACTTCAGTCCACTGGGTTGGCTGGAAGACTGTACACGCCCACTAGTGAAAAAGACCCCCCCCCTCTGGCCACCATTGTACACTGTATTGTACAAAACATTGTGTTGTATTGTATTCAACCCAGTCTCACCAAAATGCGTACAGATCGCACGGTTTGCCATGCGTGCAGTACATACGCCAAATGACCATTTCGCGTACATATGATACGCAAAACCCAGCATTAACTACAGTGGAGGGCGGATGCGTACACATACCACGCATCACTTTATACCCATACCGACGTCACCAGCGATGCATGCTGCATTGAACTTTACTCAGAATTCGGGAATTTCCGGCTTCCGATCAGGAAAAGTGCAATAAAATGGTTGTTAAAGTCTGAAATTCGGAAGAAAAAATATACGCATCCGCCCTCCACATAGTTAATGCAAGTCTGAAATTCGGTAGTACGTCACAGCCACAATTTGACACCGTTATTTGCGTATCATATGCACGCGAAATGGTCATTTGGCGTATGTACTGCACGCATGACAAACCGTGCGATCTGTACGCATTTTGGTGAGACTGGGTTGATTGTATTATAGTACTAAACTGTGTAGCAACTGCAGTAGCTGCTATCATTGCTGTAACATGGGGAATTGGTTAGCCTTTGTTGTACTTGCACTTGGTTCTATGAAAATCCTTTCTGTACAGACAGCGACCGCTGATAAAAGCGTCTGCAAAATGCCCTAAATGTAAATGTAAATGTAATGCCATATGGGGCAGATTTTCGAGGCTTGTAAGGCTAATCACACTCACACCTGGTGGTATAATATGTTCCATTTAAGAAATTACGATTGACGGAGTAATTTCATTCTTATTTGACTAAGACACACAATTCCCAAAATATAACAATGATAAAAATAAAGTTGTTATGGTGTCAAACACGCTCTGGGATATATTCCTACACTTACTCCAAGCCTTTTGTGCACTTTAAGTAGGGGTCATTCTGCTGAACTTGAACTATGTAACTTGAACTGAACTTGCACTATGTAACATCACCAGGGAAGACAAACAAATTATTTTAATTATTTTTAATAAAAACCTGGGCTTATCCAACCTACAAGTGAACCGGTTTTACCCTTGAGTCATTTATGAAACTACCTTTAATCCAAAGTGATTTATACTGGATTAAGATACGAGTCACCAAGGTACTGCTCACGTATGGGAATCGAACAAGGAACCTTTCTTCTGGGAAAACCCGCCACAGCCACTACTAAGCAAAAGGGATGGCTGCAATGAAGTGTGACTAATTTGGAGCAAAAATTCCACTTCCTTAACTAAATACAATTCTGCTTCTTCCAATCTTCCCCGTCATGCTTTCAGCCATGGGAACAAGGAAGTGTTTTCCTGTCTGGGGATTCAGTTGGCTGTCAACTTCTTCCTCGAACGAGGCCACTCTGACATCATCGTCTTCGTGCCGTCGTGGAGGAAGGAGCCATCGCGCCCAGATGTCCCTATCTCAGGTGAGCCATTAAAGAGCAACAGCAGCCTCCAATAGGCCTACTTCAGCTAGCAGCCATACTTTGGATCCAATATGGCCGCCAGGTCATGCTGGAAGGTACTTTATTAATTCCAGATGGGAAATATTGGTGTCACGGGGAAAAGCAAAGAACATTTAGCAGAAATTAAAGAGAATCATAGGGATTTTAAAGTAAATGCATATAAAACCTCACAAACATCACATTGTTAACGTAATGTTATATGCTACATTATTGAAGTGTGTTTTCGTGTCCAACATCCATCAGTCATATTGGACCTGCCTCACTAATGCACGTATACAAATTCATTTTAGCGTGTGGGTCGTTTTAATCAGATAAAACATTATCTCAACTCTACATCTAAAGTAAAGGAAATTAACTGGGTTTTCACTGAGGAAATTGTCTGTCAGGAAAGCACAAACGGGAAATTACCCATGAATCAATCTTATTTTTATCTAGTACATCCAGTTTTTTTAAAACTAGAAGTGCTTCTACAAAGTACAATGTGTATTTTAACAGCCTATGCTGGAAAAGTACACACTATAGTGACATTTTTTGGCCTGCTGCCAAATCGTTAAAATATAAACGTTTGTATTAATTCCCATGGCGGTTTTGCCCTTTGGCAAAAACTGAAACTGCTTTTCAGCAGTGAGAATGCTCACAATATGTGAGTTTAATCAACACATCAATGTTCAAGTATAAACTTTAACTGTTCAAAGTGCAGGATAGTGTAAGCTAGGGTGTTCAACTCCTTGCGCAGTTACTGGGTTCAATTCCCCCCGATGTCGCCCTGTGGTTACCTCTGAGCACCCTGCGCCCCAACCTCCAACCTGCTGCTTAAGGACATGAATCCGATTTCACTGTAAACACATTAATAATAAAAATCCGTTATGTGAACCCATCTTTGGACCGTGCAGACCAGCACATCCTGCGCGACCTGGAGAAGAAGAAGATTGTAGTGTTCACGCCGTCCCGCCGCGTGGCGGGGAAGCGCGTGGTGTGCTACGACGACCGCTTCATCGTGAAGCTGGCGCACCAGTCGACGGGCATCATGGTGTCCAACGACACGTACCGCGACCTCCAAGGAGAGAACCCCGTGTGGAAGCGCTTCATCGAGCACAGCCTGCTCATGTACTTCTTCGTCGGCGACAAGTGAGTACTGCTCCCCCCTCAGACCTCCGAATGAAAGCATGACGACATGAATGACGGAGCACGTCAGTCGTACCCCGACTTAGCTTGACGGGTGCGGGTTGGATGTCTCCCGTCAGGTTCATCGTTCCAGATGACCCCCTGGGTCGTCACGGTCCCACCCTGGACAACTTTCTCCGGAAGGTTCCAAAGATGGCCAAGAAACACCCCTGCCCGTATGGTGAGGACATGGTCATGACGACGTCAAAAGGGTCTCCTTTTGGTTGACTAGCATGCCGCACAACATTTATGGTGATGAGGTCTACATCCGTTAAAAATTGGTTGTGTTGAGGACACCGACACTTGGTCGTTCCCGGACAACGGCTATTCTCTTGCGAGTACACGTGCACTATTTTCGTTTATGTGGTGCTTTTCAAGCCACTCAAAAGGCCTCACTCAAGAGTCCATTACCGGTGTGTAGTAGTAGACATCTGGGTGATGCACAGCCGCCAGGGTGAGCAGTTCACCACGACGCTCACCCCATGGCCGGCTGTCCCCGTGGAGAGGCGACGAAACGGGAGGGTTTGTGTTGGTGTTCTGGTGTTGAATCGTCACATGCGTTTGTCTTCATTCAGGGAGGAAGTGCACCTATGGGATCAAGTGTAAGTTCCTCCATCCAGACAGAGGCCCCCAGTCCAACCTGGCCCTGGCCGATGAACTGCGGGAGAGGGTGAAGTCCCCGTCGTCCCACCACAGACCCGGGTCCCTATCTTCTGGGGGCTCTCTGGCCTCTGGGTCGTCCCAGAGCCTCTCCCTGGAGGAGATGGCTCAGAAACTCTCCCTGCACCAGCAGTCCAGCAGCGCCTCCAGGAAAGGCCCCGTGAGTGAAAACGTTGTGGTCAAAGGAGGTCCCCAGAGCGGCAGAAGACAGCCACCCAGGAAGGAGAAGGCATGCCAGCCGCCTCCTTGTGACAGGGAACCTCTGAGGTCCACTGGATCCCAGGTACATTTGGACTCCGGACTGGGCTCCATAGAGAACCAGTCCACCGACGTCTCCTGGGAGCATGGGGGCTGGCGCTACGGGGAGGGCTACGGGCTTAGCTCCCCGGTGCTTAGCCAAGAACCCCAGTACTACCCAGCTAACATGCGACCATGCAGCTGCTGCTCGCACACCCCCCAATCCCAGGTGAACCCTGCCAGCACCGCCACTCCCCACCCGCACCACCACCAACCTCACCATCCTTTTCATAATCACAGCATGGGGCCGCCCGCCGGTGCCCACACCCCAGACCCGATGGCCTACGGCCCTCCCCGTTACCTCGGATACGGTGGGACCCCGTATCCGATGAGCATGCGTGCGCACAGCCACCCGACGGACCTCCAGAACAGAATGGCCTTCCAGCCCGCGGAGGCGCACTATTGGTCGGATCTGTACTCGCCGGCGGGTCCGTACACCTTGCCTGGAGAAAGGCCCGCCCCGGGGGGCTACCACCAGCCCCCGGCGCCGCCCAGCCCGCCCGGTGGCGGGAGGGAGACGGTGAGGAAGAAGCTCCTGGCCATCTTCAACCGCCAGCTAGTGGACCAGGCCATGGAGATGTACCCCAACGTGCTGGACCCTCAGGTGCTGGTGGCCGAGATCATCATGCTGCAGAGCCAGGACCGGGCCAGGAGATAGGGGTCTCAGGGGACTCGGGGACCCCGGTCCTCATCGGATCCACAGGCCATACGAGCCTCGGTTACAAAGCTGTCGTTTGTTGTCACTGTATCGTGGCGAAGTGTGTTATGTATTAGCACTGTACACCAGTTCCACTTGGGATGAATTTATGTTTTTAACTATATTAGATAACAGGGTGCCCCTCGGGGAACGAGGACCATATGAGTCGACTGTTGATGCAAATTGTATCTTTAACTGGGGGCCGAGTGCCAAGTGGGTTCAGGGACTGCTTGGGGTTCAGGGGAAAGGAGGAAGTATTCTGACATTTGTAGGCATGTTGCCCAATCGAGGAACGTTTGAAAGGGTTGCCTCACCCTTTGACACATTTTAAATGTTTTGCGTTTGATGGATTAGCTAGTCAAGTTGAGTCCTCTTTATTTGTATAGCTATGCTCCAATGCCCCATGGGACATTGGAGCTGTTTGTGTTCACTTTGTATGTAAGGGCGCTTGTCCTTGGATTATTTATAATGTTGTAGCCTCCAGTTTCAACTTGGTATGTTTTTATCTTATTTAGTTTGTTGTACGCATCGTGGCTGAACTCTGTGAACCCTTGGAAGACAGGACACAGTGTCCACACACCTGTACATTCTCACCCTTCCATGTTCCCACAAGAGGCGTGCCTGTACAAGTATGTTTTTTGCTACACACACAATCACCCCCCCCCCCCCCCCCACACACACCTTTAAATATTGTTTACTTCTATGTCTCTTCTTTTATTCCAGTTGTGACAAAACACCTCTTCTTGGGTTCCTAGATTCTGGTTTGGTCCTGTCAGCATGTGACCGGGCCTTCCTTACTACTGCAGGCTTATACATTGTTTTTGTTTTTATAACATCCTCAATAAATGTTGATAAAATGTTTTTTAAATTATATTTTCCATTAAATGTTTTTAAATTTCATTTAAGTTTGTCAGTTTTCACAAAAACGTAAAAGAAGGAAAGAGAAAGATAGCATGTTCCTCAGCCAAGCGATGCAGTAGTGACCAGAGTAACTCTGAATGGGTCTGACTCATGCAGGAACAATCCTGTTCAAACTGAACAAGATTCAATTATATGTGGGTGAGACAGACAGGGATGGGACTTTCACTGATGACACTCTGCTTATCAGCTCCCTTTAAACATTTATGAGGAATAATTTCCCCTGCCTCACCAAGTGAGCTGCGAAGAATAATCTTGGCCCAGACGGCATTACCAAACCATGCAGAGAAGAGTTTTGCTGGCTCATGTGAGATGTTCTTGAACGAGTGAATGTAGCGATGTTCACAAGCACACATTTCAAGTCGCTTTAACCTGAGTGGTAGCTTGAACACACAGGGATCATATAACCCCCATCCTAGCATCCCTCCACTGGTTGCCCATCCAGCACAGAATTCATTTTAAAACCGTACTTATGGTTTTTAAAGCCCTAAATGGCCTGGCCCCGCCCTACATCACAGAGCTCATCCACCTTCACTCAGCACCCAGGTCCCTTAGATCAGGTAGTTTGGGTCTCCTACACGTTCCACGCACTAGGCTTAAACAGAGGGGTGACAGGGCTTTTGCTGTGGCTGCCCCCCGCCTTTGGAACGAGCTGCCGCCTGCAGTCAGAAATGCTCCTTCCATCACCATTTTTAAATCTAGGCTTAAAACACACCTTTTCTCCCTGGCCTTTCCCCCCCTTTTGTGATATCTCGTTTATTTTTTACGTGATATGTGTTCCTTTATATGCCTCTTTGCACCATGTACGGCACTTTGGCCAGTGAAAACTGTTTTTAAATGTGCCTTATAAATAAATTTTACTTACTTACTTACTTACACGCAGAGCAAACTAGGGAAGGACATGAGAAAAACCACATCTGAACGTTAACCACAGCTAAACGTTTAGTTTGATGAGCTTTGTGTTTCCTGCGGTGTTGCAGTGCTCTCCACACACACACACACACACACACACACACACACACACACACACACACACACACACACACACACACACACACACACACACACACACACACACACACACACACACACACGTCATACAAATCATTCAGATTCCCTCATCAGCTCATCCTGCTTTATTCACACATACATTTTTTACGTCTCAACACCATCAAGATAGGCATATCAGATAGGCTACAATCTGGAAGCACCTTTCTCAAACTGAACCCCCTCACCTTGACAAGTAAATGCTCATTAGGATATTAGTATTTGCTTGATGGTACCTTGACAGTAAGAAAATGGGATGATGATATAGTTAAGTTAATTAACCAAATAACTGCAGTATCCCATCCAAAAAATCCCAAACTAGTAATTATATAGGCCTACCTGAGGCCTGGTCGCACAATTATTCAGCCAACCACAGACATGCGCTGTCCTCGGTCGCGTCTCAAGGAGGAAGTCCACCGACAAAACGCATTCCTTGATCCCACATGGCTGAAAAACAAACAAACAATGTACAACCAAACGATGAATCATTTAGAAGGTAAGAGATTGCGTACTAATTTGTTTTCTACCAGTTCAGTCGCTCAACACGGAGGTTTTGAATTAACGAGCACGCTTCATGTTGGCGTTATTCCGTCCAAGTTTGACACAGTCGCACGAACTCCCTGTTTATTCAATATATTTAAGTTGTATTTGTCACAAACAAGGTCACACATGTATTTCTACAACGAGTAGTGAATATCTAGTTGTAGGATACAAATGTATGAAATAAGAAACACAAAATACACAATAATAATACAAGTGAAATTAAATATTTGCGTCATTATTTGGTTTCTACAATGAATTGAATTGAGTATTTTTATTATTGTGTCATGCATTAGCATGCCCAGCCCACAAGGGCTTACAAGACACCAATATAAAACACAGACAGACCAAAAACCAAAAATAAATGCTAAACAATAACATTAACGATATAAACCATTCTGACGTTTCATCCAGGCTTTAGAAACAAACGAGGCACACTTATAAACATTAAAGGTAAACAAACATTCCATCCTGACATCATTACTTCAGGAAAATAAAAAAAAAATATTTCAGGGTTTTGAGCAAACAGTTCATACATTTCACAATTCTCGGACACATGGACCTATTGGTCGGACACCTGCTGGGTGACTTGCACCATCTAGTGGACAGATCGAGATAAAAAAAAATGACGGACTACGCTAAATCCGGACTACGCTACCCAGAAGCCCCGAGCAGCGAGCTCACGCAGGCGCAGTCGTGGCGCCACCCTGTGACGTAAGCGTGTTGTCCCACTTTTGTTGTTATTGTCTGTAGCAGACGTTCATATACCTCAAACATGTAGCGCACGATACGTAGACGGGGTTCTCTACCATCTAGCTAGTTTGGGTCTTCGGTGTTTCGATAAAACCCCGTGACTTTAGGTTATCCCCCGTGGTTTTGGTCCTCTCTAGATAGCCTTAGCTTACAGTGTGCTGACTGCGATGCGTTCGCTGTTCCTCCATCGCCGTCAGCAGATCCCAAGCTAAGCGAGCTAGCTCCTATTCTTGACCATGCTGTACGCCGCGACCGGCTCTCGGTGAACCACCACCACCACATAGCTGGCCTCTCCTCCGCGATCCAGAGGAAACACCCCGTTTTGGTCGGTGCTTCTCCGCATGTTCGATGGGCGCTGAGATGTGGCAGAGTGTGGGGCTCACAGTGCTGGTCATTGTGGCCACACTGGTCTGCGTGCTGCTCTTCATGCTCTTTGGTAAGTGTGTTTTTTTAAATGTCTTTTTTTTTTGTAAGAGAACAACAACAACAATGATGTCTACACGCCTCACTTGACTCGTTTAGTTGAGCTTAACAGTGGCGTGGACTGCTACAATGTTTAGGTGGGCTGATCCACGGGGGAGGCTGTGATGTTGAACATTTTAAACCTCCACGATATCACGTTGCGCTCGTATTCTTTATGTCTTATTACTGTCATGGGGTGTTTAGAAGGCCTGCCTGACTGCTTCTATTTTTACCCTGTTTAAAGGAGAGAGAGAGGGCCTAGAAAGCAGTCTGAACGTGGCCGTTCAGATAAGATGTTGCTGATTTGACCCTTGCACCCTGTGTCAATAAGTTTCGTTTTATGTAATTTCTCTAGATCTTACAGCCGATCGCTAACGTCAAGTACAGTGTAGGCATTTAATCAGTACTCCTCTGAAAACGAAACTGGACATTTACATCTATGCCTTTTTTTATTATTTTTGACATCTTGGTATACCAGTTATATAAGTTATGTTCGTCCAGTGTTGTTGACCTTCCTCCTCGCTCCCCCCAGGCTGGTACGTGGTGTGGCAGCTCTTCCTCTCCAAGTTCAAGTTCCTCCGGGAGCTGCTGGGTGAAGCCGGCACCCCCCAGGCCGAGACCCAGCCGGCTGGACCCCCCGCCGAGCGTTCGGCCACTGCCCCCACGCGCTCTCGGCCCAGGAGCGCCCGCCAAAGAGTCACACCGACAGAACCCGCCTCCTAGACCCCAGGACAGCCAACCGGCATCCTCCCTCCCCGCCAAGCCGGCCTCTAATTGGACAGCTCCCCCCCCCCCCCCCCCCCCCGCCGCACCCTTGGATGACCACTGTAGGTCGGTCATTACACAGGGGGCCGGCGTGCCCATCCACTCTATACTCTGATATACATATAGTCTGCACTACCTGATTGGTCAACACGAAGCCCCGCCCATTCTGGACACTTTGCACGAACCGGAAAATGCTTCCTCGGTTTGAGAGGATAAGCCATTCAATATGCTTCATGTCCCGTTTCACCGGTCTGTGTGTGTGTGTGTATACGTGTATGCGTGTGTGTACATGTGTGTTGTTGTAGGCATGCACAGTCCAGTGTGCTTGGTGAGGGGGCTCCACTACTAGTACTTAACCCAAACCGTGTGTCATGGCAGCGAGACTGCTGCTGGCCGTCAACACAGAGCAATGTGTTAGTACTGCACAAGACATAACTGACCTTTAGCTGACCTTCTGTTCATGACACTTTGTGGGTGTGCGTGTACACTTTACTCTTTTTAACATGTAGTACGTTTTTCAGTTGCAACGCCTGCTTACACGGATAGGCCCTGATAACGGTTGACTGTTTAACTGTAACTCTGTTGTGGCTGCTTCACTAAAGGGACAACTCGATAAACTGAAAGCCCTGGACTCTGTCACTGATGTCTGATGTAACCCATGTTTGTTTTTTAGTTTTTATATGAACCAGGAACCCTTGTGAAAAACGGCTGCAGTGGAAGGGAACGTTTTTACGAATGTTTTTATGCGTTTGTCTGGTCGGACAGAGGGGTGGATGATGTCCCGATTGCCAGGAGAGGGGTGGGGAGGAACAAAATAAAGTTTTCATTCCACTTGATGAAGTTCTCCCGTTTTGTTTATTTGGAACAACTGCAACGTGGCAAAACCCAGAGCAAACCCCACTGCTGTAGGCTCTTTATTTTTATGCAGTTAAGCTAATGTGACATTTGAGGCTGATTTACATCCTGTAGCTTTCATGCATTTCCTCTTTCTCACACGCAGATCAGCCCCCCCCCCCCCCCCTTACTGAGCAGTATTCTTGACATTTAATAGCTTAACATTTTGGGCTGTGAAGCTCTTAAGGCTATCAAAAAAATTAGTTTGTGTGTGGCAGCAGCATTGGCATACTTCTTGTGTTTGAACACATGGGGGCAATATTGCACCGTTATAAATAATTCCTCTACCTCCGTAGCCGTTTTTCCTTCTCAATGAAATGTTGATCAACAAACAAAAGCATCGTTGTTCCGTTTTGTTCTTATGGTGAAATTCGCACGATTGTGTAGTTCAAATACTTTGTTATTGAATAACTTTGCAGCCATCGATCTCAATGGCGCATCGCCATATCACCTGTAACTGCACTTTATAAATAGGCTATAACAAGTGACGACAAAATATGAATACGTAATGTCGACTCTTTTTACACGCATGTGCATATTCCAGATGAACGTTTATCCAGGTTAGGCAGACTGTGAAAAACAAGATGAGCCGCTGTGTTTAAGGTCTGAGAATTAAGTTGGTAGATCTGCTAGTGTTGCTCAATGTTCTCAGCTTTTTATAACAACCGCAATAACGCCTTGACACACGAGGCCCTTTTGAAAATAAAGGAAGCCCTTCTCAGAACAGATGCTATAATTTCTGGACGCAAATGCTGAACAGGAAATGATTGTGGTGAACCAGAAATGTCATCTGAATATTTGTAGCACCGAGGGGGGTTAAGGCCCTAGGCCTATAGGACTAAGCTTCCACTGAAATGAGCCAATCATCCACCCAACAAGTGACACACACGCACCAAATTAAACCTGCCATCACTTCCCGACAGCCAACCGATGAACCATGTCCCATTGCATTTATAGAACATGAAACATACACTTATAATCATTATTCAAATACAGTAGCTCAATTTAGACAAGAACATGTCCAGCATACACCAAACAACATCATTTGTAGGGGTTTGTGCTACTAGGGTTTGGCTCCTTTTCTCCCTAGAAAGGGCCCCCTTTTCTCTGACGTCAGGGGCCCCTAAGTTATTGGGGCCCCTGTACAGCAGCACCCCCACCCAGGGATGCCTCCCATCCATGACCCCTTCGTGTGCTGGTAATACCCATCTCGGCAGAAAGGTGAGCAGCTGGGGTGGATCCCCTGTGTGGGCAGATTCTCACCTGCTGCTGTCTCTGCTGCTGTTTATATTCCTCCCCAGCACCTCCTCACAGGCTCAGAGGACACTGGGCCATTGTACGGCCCGGGGACAACTGCTCTCTGGAGCATATAGCAGAAAGGTTAGCGGTGGATCTCTGTACAGCAGCAGACCAGGGAGAGGGATCTGGCCCTGGCTGGAGGTGGGGGGTGGTGTTGAGGAGAAAAATGATTTACAAGATGTTTGCCACAGGCACAGACTGTGTTTTGTCTGTTTAATTGAGAGTTATATGCTATTCTAATCTGGGTTACTTCACCATGGCTACCACCAAGCCCAGAATAGAAGACGACTCCATCACACGTTGGCTAATAATTCCCCCCAGGAGTGTGGAACAGAATCACGGAAGCCAAGTAACATAAACGTCTTATTGATTTTTTTTTTTTTTTTTTTTTTTTGCTTGTGACCACCGGGTTCTTACATTTCATTATCGACCTTCGAAAATAAATCTGCGTTTCGTTGGCCACCGCTCCCTGTCGTCGGTTTGGGGCCCCGCGGTTTGGTCCAAGAAGACGTGAGTTACCTTCGTCTTCGTCTCCTTCTCTTTTCGTCGTCGGGAGGCCCACGCCAGGGTCTACCCTAGAGGAGCCAAACCGTCGGACGTCACTCCGCGGCGGATTGTCTTCTCTGTCATCTCCCGGGAGACGGCGCGGTGGTGGAATGCAGAGGGCAATAAAAACCGCGAGGTCGCTTGTAAGTGCCAGACCCTCCGTGCGCTCAGAGGAGATTCACTCGGAACATTTTTTCCTATTGGTAGCTCGTCCGAGGAGGAGGGGAAGGGAGGGGGGGTTTCATTGGGGGGTGATGAAGGGTATGTCTTCGTTGTGAACACCCCGTGCTGTCTATCTATAGTCGGTCCACAGGGACTGGGAAAGACTATATTTCAGTCGAGTTATAATGAATGAGTGGGAAGAGGGCAGAGAAGAGCAGGAACAGAGGGGAAACAACAATGGATGTTTTTGTGTGTGACTCAAATGGCAAGAGTAGTAGGCCTACGCCCAAACCTCAATTCCCCTTTCATTGTTGCAAGACATTACTCGAGTCATTAAATTCCCATAAATAAATTAGTACACTATTTTAGGGACATACAAGTGAGTCTGAGAACAATAAAAGGTAAAAATGGTGGCTTTCACTTTCAGGACACTATAACCTGCTTTTTCCACCGATACCACAAACCCAGTCCAACCTCATCCAGATCGATCATCCCACAAGCACTCAAAGAACTCCAAACAATTTCACACCAAATTAGAAAAAGACATTTCGGATGAATATTCCTAATATATCTACTTTCAAGCAGCCCAAGCAGGCCTTTTCTCTCATCTGGTTTTGACCAGGAATAGTTCGGCCGATTTTTTGTTTCACATAACTTTCATTACCACAGCGGAAGACCTGTAAGTTTATACTTTCAATTGTGATATACGTCTGGTTTCTAAATGTAACTTAATTCTATTGTCTCGTTGTCTGTTCAAATATAGAGCTATTGCTTTTTTTCAATTAGTAGCCAATGTTTTTTATTTGAAAAACTATGCATTTTATTACAACACGTTATTGTTTTATAAGTTATCTCAGCATCCCTTTAACTTCACAAGATGTCCCCTTCCTACATGGTCTTAAAAATCATTGACCTAGCATGAAGTGTGTGTGCGCCTAATTTTTTTCATTCACAATTTCCCCTTCTAACACTTGTGTGATCTAATAAGGATCACGTTATCAAAGTTATCGAATAAAAACGGAAACTGAAAGGAAATCAGGCGACACAGTCGTAGACTTAGAACAATCCTTTACTTGGTCCGTGTGGAGCACCCCTCCTCCCCCCAGCCCTGAACAAGAACATTTGAGGCCCCCATCAAACCGTTTCCATGGAGATCTATGGTGGCCTCCAGCAGTAGGGTGGACTGGACAACATTCCTCCGTGTGAAATCAAACAGGACAAGTTGATAAGGTGCTTCATAATATACAACAGGAATGTTACGAAAATATGTCTAAGTTATCCTACGGAGAAACCAATACTGTTTCTGTATATATATATATATTCATACCATACTCATATAAAACAATCTACACAAAAATAGAGCACATATATATACAGAACATAAAATAGGGTGGCTATTTACAACATCCAAAAACATCCTTTTTTTAAGATTAATGAAAAGCAATATATATATTTTTCATCATAGATAAATGTTCACGCGCTGCGGTATTGTCTTTGGGCGGAAAAAAACGTACTCGACCCAAACCCGGCAAAACTCCGGCGGCGGAAAAACAAACAAAATGTCAGACGATCACAAAGCGGCCATTTGCAGCAACTGTTCCTTAAACTGCTGTGCGTGGTGCGAGAGCTCCGTCACGCGGTCCACCATCTCCTGCACGGCGCCCGTGCTCGGGTAGTTCAGGGCGGCCATCTTGGTAGAGCCCACCACCGTCTTGAGCAGGTCGCACAGCACGTTGCTGGCGTTCATCACGCGGTTCGCCACGTCCGGCGCGCTGGCCTGCCGCGACAGCGTGTCGCCGATGAACACCAGTTTGTGCGCACTGAGGATGACGAACTTGCCGTGCGCCACGAAGATGCGCGGCGGCTGGCCCGCGCCCACGCAGGCGAAGAAGGCGTCCACAGCGTTGAGGAGCGTGACAAAGTGCTGCTCGCACTGCTGGGCGTAGAACACCAGCAGCTGGCGGTCGTGGGCGCAGACGCGTGCGCCGCCGCCGCCGCCCGTCGTCGTCAGCGGGAGTGACAGGGAGGGGGAGGAGTCCGAGAGGGGGGAGGAGTGTTGGTGGGACACCCACTGGGTGATGTCGTTCTCCACTGGCTTGGCCACTTCCTGTTCCAGCTTCTTGAACTGGTTGATCTGGGAGGAGGGAGAACACAAAAATACAATCGTTGAGTGAATGGAGTCGGAATCTTCCACTTGCACCTTTCAACTGGCATCTTTGTAAGCGCTTCGCACTTGGTTCTATGAACATCCTCACGGTGCCGACAGCGATATATCGTTTCTCGTTCTTCCGACAGATGTACTTATTGTAACTTGCTTTGGATAAAAGCGTCTGCTAAATGCCCCTAAATGTTAATGTAAATTGTTCAGCTGCTCTGGAGCGTTCGCTAAAAAATGAACACGGCATTTGAATTCTGACCTTTGCCAGAGGACTAGCAACTAGTGTCGATTGGGAGGTTATTGTGTTGGATGAGCCCCTTTGGAATTGAAGGTTAATCTCATGTTGCTGGGAGGCTGTAGGAGGCGAGGGGAGAACCATCTGTACGTTATGCTGATGGCGCAGAAGTCACCCATAGCGAAACAGCTCAGATCTTCCTGATTGGACTACTCTCAGGGGCCCTCAGTGCTGCTCCCTCCACCCACGACTGCTTAATATCACCGGCTGTGTTTGTCTGATCAAAGATAGGAGACCTAAATAAATGCCATCTGTGTCATACGGGGTGGTTGAGGGACAGAAAGTTGTTTATGAACTAACTTCCTTCCTGGTCTTTCATGTGGGATCTGCAGAGAGTGAGGGGAGAGCGCTCACCTGTTCCTGACCCAGCTGCACTTTACTCTGCTTGATGATGTTCTCCTTGTCCAGAAGCTCCTTCTGCTGCCGTTCAAAGTCTTCTTTTCCCTGGGAACAGTGAAGTGCTTTCGGTAAGAATCGGCTTGAGCTTGGCCTTCAAACTGTCGTTTTCATCCCAACTTGATGATGCTACAAGTTGACGAATCGATATGTAGGTGGCTATACAACGTTAAAGTATCAGACTTATCAAATGGACTAAAGCAATGTCAACATTTGGAACTAATAGTCCTACTCAACGGACCCATCATCAACATACAAGATAAACCACAGAAGAAAGAATACCGGATACAGACAATAACACAGACGATGTGGTCACACTTGTACTTCGGCGCCCTTACCTGCAGATGCACATAGTCGTAGTCCTCCATCCAGCTCTTGACGCACTTCTCACTATTGTTCATGTTGTCCTTCTCCTGGCCCGAGGGCACGGGGAAGGCCTTCACCTGGCAGCCGTAGTTGTCGTTGTCCGGGGATGGATAGGGCAGCGGGTGGCTGAGGCTCTCCTCCGGCGTGCCCCCCCGGGAGAAGGATCCGTCCCCCACGCTGCGTCTGAAGAGCAGCTCGGCGCTGCCATTGACGCTGGAGGCCAGCTGCTTGACGTCGTCCGGCACGGTGCGTGACACCATCACGAAGCGGTCCAGCTCGTCGCTCTTGGCGTGGTGGTGGTGGTGGTGCTGCCTGGAGGAGGGCGGCGAGGCCAGGGTGCTGACCGCCCAGCCGCAGGCCTCCAGGGCCTGGTAGGTCTGCAGCAGGATCTGCTGGGAGTCCTCCAGCCGGCCCAGCTGCCTCCTCAGCTTGCTGTGGAGGCTGGGGTCCGACAGGGCCGTGGCGTTGGCCGCCGCGCCGCGCCCGAACACCAGGAAGTCGCCCAGCGCGGCCCGCACGCGGTCCAGCACGGCGCGCACGTCGTTGCCGTGGCGCTCCATGAAGGGGAAGGTCCTCCAGTGGGGGGAGGCGGCCAGCGTCTGCACCGCCCCCACCGAGGCCTCCACCGCCTGCTGCAGCCGGAACAGCCTCTGGACAGCGGCGTCCAGGTCCAGCGCCAGGCGGCCCTCGGCGCCGGAGCCCGTGGAGGACGAGGAGGTGCTCATGCTGCTGCGCGTGCTCCCCGTGCTGGAGAAGGACAGCCGGTTGACGCCGTCCGTCACGTCGGCCGCGGCCCGCGGCGAGTCCTGCGCGGGCAGCATGTCGTACACGCCCCGCCCTCGGTCGCAGCGCTCGCTGGCGGGGGGGAAGGCGGGGATGGCGACGGGGGCGACCGCGGCGACGGGGGGCGTCCGGTGAGGGGGCAGCGTCTGCATGCCCCGGGGGATGTCGTAGAGGTCGCCGTGGCAACGAGCGGCGTCGGAGTGGTGCGTCGGGGGCGGGACGTCGTAGATCCCCTCGTTGCCGTTGGCCGCCGGGTAGTGGAGGCGGGCCCCGGGCAGCTCAGAGTTCGGGGGGAAGTCGTAGGGGGACTCGGGGCTGACGGGGGGCTTGGTGAGGGCCGGCGGGGGCACGTCGTAGATGCCCTCCTGGTGTTGTTTGAGCGGCTGGGGGAAGTCGTACGTGCCCTCCTGCAGCGCGGGGGCGGCCCGGCACGGGGGGACGGAGTACACCTGTGTGGGGCAAAGGAAGGGCACTCGCATTAGACACCACACGCACCCACCCAGAATGGTAAAATGGTAAATGGACTGCCTTTATAAAGCGCTTTTCTATATTGCATATTGCAATTGGGCACAGCAGCGTTTCCAACCGGATGGCGTTGGCCAGCCCTGTGCTAAATTGAGGAAGTGAAAGTCTCTCCGGATCCCACAGCACTACCGTTTTTGCAGAACCTTGAAAATAACATAAAACCCTGCCCCTCATTACTCCGTCCTCTGAACCCAGCAGTAGTCAGTATGTGGAGCCCAGGACCCAAGGCCTCCGGGGCAAACGCCGTCCGGGACTCACGGTGGATCTGTTGTGACGCACACGGGCCCCCGGCCCCCACCGGAGAGGGGGGGGGGGAGGAGGCATGAGACGACAGTCTCCTAAAGCGATTTCCACCGGGGCCTCAGAAATCCACCCATTACTGCGAGACGACCATGCCATCACTGTAATTAGGAGCGACGCAAATAACAGGTTCCAGCATATTTCAGGTTATTACAAACAAACCGACGGGGCCCTAAGCCCTGGCGGGATCTGGAGACCGGGGGAAACCTTAGAAGCTCTCGAAAAAGCCACCATTTATGGGCCTGGGCTTTCTTTTTTAAACCCCCGTTGGAAAGTTCTCAGGCAGAGAAACCATGAGGCAAGGGAGTTTTGGTTGAACACAACTGGAAGAGAAGGCTTTCATTTGGGGGCCACCGCAAGAACGTCGAGAAATATATTGGATATATATTTATTTGTGAAGGCCAATTAAAAGGAGAACACAGCGAACGGCGGACCGCGGACGTAGCATTTCCCTGGACGTGGACGGAGGCCACTTCCTCAGTTCAACGGGACCGAACCAAACCTCCGGTTGCTTGGCTTGGCCACACGTCTTTCATGTGGTGGAGGTCTGAGATATTTTTGGACGGATATTGATGGATGTTGTGCGTACCGCTTGTGAAGAGGGGGGTATGTCGTAGATTCCCTGGTTCCGAGGATCGGGTTGAGACGGAGGAACGTCGTAAACTCCTTCGGGGCGCGCGCTGGCGTGCTTCCCGCTGTACAGCAACGATCCCGACGTTTTGGCCGGCGGAATATCGTACACCTTTAAGGAAAGAAACGGAACAAAACGTGTCAGAGCGGTTGGCCAACTGTTTTTTGGGGTTCGTACACCAAATTGCGGGCGGTTGTAAAAGTGTTGAACCCTGACTCGGAGTGAGTGAGTCAGTTTTACTAGACTGAAATCCAAGCCTGTATCTGGGAGGGGTGCCAACCACCCCCCGCGACCCTGACCAGAAAATAAACAAGTCAAGAAACAGATGGAAAAATAAAAAACGTAAAAATAGCCCTTTTTGTGTTGACGTCAAATCCACTCAGAATAGGGGGTCTGTAATTACATCGGATACAACTCCCAACAGAAAACACAAACAGGAACACCACATTGCCTGAAAGTATTCACAGTACTGAGTACTTTAGATCCAAGAATAAGTTGACCCCTTTGCATTGCGACTAATTAGTTTTATTCCATTATTGTATTTACTGCAGTACTTCAGTACTTGCCATCAATGTTCCCAACACTAACCCTGACTCCAGGCCACTTTGTGGCTATATTCTTAGCATGGGTAAACCCAGGGGACTCCAAGCCAAACCCTGTACTAACGACCCGTCCTCCTGTGCCAGCTGAGCCAGAAGGGGGCCCCACTAAGTGTGTTTGTGTTGGAACTGCAGGATCCCCCCCCACGTCTACATACCCCTTGAGCCGCTCTGCAGGGTGGCACATCGTAGAGGTCCTGCTGGTTGTGCTGACCCGGGCTGTAGGTGTAGGACTGTCCCACCCTAGTCGGGGTCACCACCTGTCAGAGAGAGAGAGAGAGAGAGAGAGAGAGAGAGAGAGAGAGAGTTGAGAGAGAGAGCGAGACGAGAGAGTAGAGAGAGAGAGAGACAGAGATGAGAGAGAGGAGAGAGAGAGAGAGAGAGAGAGAGAGAGAGAGAGAGAGAGAGAGAGAGAGAGAGAGAGAGAGACGTTGTTAGTTCCTCTGTGTATAAAAAGACAACTGGCCCGTGTTTCAAGAACGAAGCGGTCTTGACGGATTCACCCCTCGCTCACCCCTATCTTCGTGACCCCTCACATGTTTTCCTCATTCTCTCGTTATATCCTATATCCCTCCCCTCTTTCCTCAAGTCCTCAAGTCATCAAGCCAGCTAGTGCCAGTGCTGTTACACAAAGAACTCAGATGGACTTGGACAGCAAAGCAAAGCCCTGCAATCTCTCTCCGCTCGCCGTGTGTTCATTCAGGGCTCTTTTCGTGTGAGCTTCCCCTCCAGACCGCAGGGTGAAGCCAGACTGGAGCTCTGAAGCCCAACTGGAGCGCCGAAGCCCGGAGCTACTGACGGTTCTCCAGGAGGCTGTCGAAACACACTTTAACAGCACATTAAGGAACCACACAGACATCTCTGTCACTAAACAGACTTTCCCCTGGCGGTTGGACCCACAATGTGTTCCATTCCCCTCCAGAACCTCACCCTGACCTTTTGAAAGGAATAATCCTGTCTAGAACATGTTGAGGTCGCCACAAAAACGTCTAACATCTCACATCATCGACATTCCAGGTTTTATTTTTCCCATATGTACATATTGTACTAGATTCGCTGCTTGTTTGTGTCAGGGTTTCCGACCGATCCGCTTCGACCATATCTCACCGATGCCATACAACAACCACGCCAAACCATACCTTAACTTAATCACCTCTAACTCAATGAGTGAGCGTAACTTGAACTAATCCAAACGTGGCACACATTTAACGCTTTACCTGAAATGTAACCATCCTTCATCTAATAACAAACGTTTCATAAACTCTGGAAAGTTCCCCCCTCGGTCCATCTGTGAATCCACACGGCGTAGGGTAGTGTAAGGGGTGCGGTGTGATGTTAGCTGCAGGAGGCTGAGGTCATTTGTTTTGTTTCCATCTAAACCCAATTCTGCTCAGAAGTGCCCCACAGGTCAAACCCGGGCAAGAGAGGAGATGGCTTTTCCAAATCTCTCTTTCTCTTTTACTTAAAATCAACAACAACAACAGTCTTAATGTCTTAACGTTGTGCTGCCTGAAGTCTAGTTTCCCTCCCCCCCCCTTTCTCTATTTTCCTTCCTGCTCTCTCGTTCCTGGCATAACTCCTCCTGCTTTCCTTTAGAAGTAGGAAGACTTTTGAGAGATTCCTTGCTGCGTCAGATAGAGATAGGAATGTTTGGAATGCACAAACACCACCCACCCACCCTAAAACCCCCTCCAACAGGAAGGTTCATCACAAACAACAACACACGGAATTGCGGGTTTGCACTCCCATCATCTCGACTACTATTCTTAACATATCCCATAATACTGACATCCCTGGTGAGTTCCCGCTTCCAGGCAGACTGGACAGAAGCACGCAGGAGACTTACACTTTTAAGCCACAAAGTATTGGAAACAAACAGCAGGATTACAAAGAGATGTTCTCGGGATTTGGAGGAAAGAATACTCTAACAATATACCATGAGTCATCAGAGGGGAGCCAATGGGCAGCCACCGAGCCCCAACCCCACGCGCGTCATTTTGCGGGGCAAAGGGTCAACACAAAAACAATTTGTTTTTGGCCCCCTCAATGTTTCTGGTATTTGACAAAAATGACAATATTCTGCGTCATGGATCAACGGGGGGTCTGATCGTGGCTTTGTGTGGAAAAAGTGTGTGTGTGTGTGTGGGGGGGGGGCGGAAGAAGAGAATAGAGTGATGAAGACGAGCTGGGGGTGTGTGGATGGAAGGTGGGGGGAGAGCTCAGGTCGGTCGGTGGGGGGGGGGGGCTCGGCGGGGGGGGAGGGTTGAAAAGGAAAACGCGAGTACACACCGCCTAGTAAGGAAAGGAATGCCATTCAGAGCGGCGTGGACTCACTGCATCAGGGTTCCATATGGTTCTCATAAGGACCAGTCCAGAGCCCCCTCCTCCATTAGTGATTTAACGGGGCTCATCGCTGGCATTCCTGTGTGTCCATACATCGGGGGGTGGGAGTGGGGGGGTCTGAGGCATACCCTTTAATGCTCCATAGTGAGTCACCTCCACCCCCGCGCGCAACAATGTCCCTGAAATAGACCGCGGTGGAAACGGAATAACAGATTACCTCGCTCTCGATTTCTGCTCCTCGCACGCTCACACGCTCGCTGTTGACACGTCCCCAGACACAGCAGATGGGGGTGGGGGTGTGGGGGGGGGGCCGGGGTGGGGAGGGGGGCCGGGGTGTGGAGGGGGTGCCGGGGTGGGGAGCGCGATTTCCGACACAGAAGGTCAAGTTTTTCGGGGGGGAAAGACCTTCGGAAAATATCGGGTGCCGAAAGGGGATCTACTGGATTTACTGGCGTTTGTTCCACAGAGTGAACCAGGAAAGAGACTCCACCTCCTCCACCCTCTCCACCCTCTCAGGGCATGTAGTCCCAAGGTTCATGTGTGGTCAGGACTAGTATAGAAGGAACTCTTTCCCAGCTATGACACACAAACATGCGCACACTCAAACATGCTCAGATGCCCTCGCACACAAGGGCACACCAACCAGTACACACACACACACACACACACACACACACACACACACACACACACACACACACACACACACACACACACACACACACACACACACACACACACACACACACAAACCTACCCAGAAGCACTCGCACACAAGTGCACATAAACCAGTGCACACACACCGGTGCTTACTCCACGCCCTGTTGTGTTTACCCAGCATGCTCGGGCGGGGGTGACTGCCGGGCGGCGCTCCTATAATCACCGCCGGGTAAATATTTACCCCGGCGCGCTGGCGATGATGCGGCAGCTCATGGAGCGAGGGGGGGGAGGGGCGGCGGCGGCGGCGGCGATGACATCACAAAGAGTAACAGCTCAGGTGTGGGAGGGATTCGTCACGGCGATGAGGGGAGGGACGGGTCCACTCGTCCACCCGCGGCCGCCATTACGGAGAGTTGTGTCGGCGTGTAGCCCCGTGGCGGCGTTGACTTAGCATCTGCGGCGCGTGCTCTGTTACCCGGGGGGGGGGGGGGGGGGGGGGTGGGAGTTTTCTCGGCCGGTGTGTTATTTCGAAGGCGCCCTCGTCTGAGAGTCAACCCTGAGGTCACGGGGGGTCGTAACGTGTCGAGCCCAGGCTTGAGGTATGGCCTGTGTGCTGCAGGGGCCCGCAGGAGAGGAGAGGGGGGGACTGCACTGGAAACCAGTTTGAACAAGTTTCAAACCCGGGCTTAAATCCCTGCAGCAGCCCGAGAAGGGAGTGCGTGAGTGAGCGGGTGAGTGAGTGTGTGCTGCGCACGCTTTCTATCCAGTCTCCATTTCAAACCCGATGACAAATCCCACCCATCCCATTGTCTGGGTCCGTCTTTTTTCCCTAAATATCAGGTATCCGACCCACCTCCCTCCCAGTGACCCCGGAGGAATAACCTACCCCCCCCCCGCCCCCCCCCCCCACTCATCTGTCAACCCCACCCACGCCTCCCTCCACCTCCCCTCTTGTCCTGCTATCATCACCTCCCCCTTCTCACCCACGCTTCATGGCGGTGTACAAGGTCAGAGTCCCACTATCTCTCTTCGCCTCCTCCATCACCCACCCCACCCCCCCCCCACCCCTCCCCCCCACCCCCCACCCCTCCTCCCCTCCCACCCCCCGGACCACCTCTTGCTTCCATCAGCACCAGTCGCTAAAAGGTGGGGGGTACTGGGGATGCAACCCCCCTACTCGTATTCCCGGAGAGGCTCCGCACCACCTGAGCGGCGGCGGCGGCGCGGCGGCGTTTGGTTCAATGCTAGCTCCCTCACCCCGCGGGAGTCGTTTCAGCGCCATGACGACACGACGCTCGCTCTGCTAAGACGCTGCCGGGTCCCGCTCTGAGGCCATGGAGCGCCCAGTGTTTTTCCAGCTAATTTCTCAGCATCCCCCCCCCCTCCCCCTATCCTCCTCCCCCCCCCCCCCCACCCTTCCTTCCTCCACCCGTACACCGAGAGATAATGTTTCCGTCGCGCTGGCCTATTAAGGCGGCAAACTCATTACTGCAGGTAATTAAGTCTAGCGTCCCACAAGACCTTCAGCCAGCTCAGGATGGGAGAAGGGGGGAGAACAGGGAGGAACAGGGAGGCGGGGGGGGGGGGGGGGGTGATAAGCGGATACCCTGATTGGAAGGACTAATGAGGATCATAACACCCCCATCCAACCATAGTTTTAATCCACAACACCGGGAGCCCCCGTTTATCCACAATGGAGACAAGTTCAAACTGCACGCTTTTCGTGCCGGCTTTTCGAGGAACGACGACGATTATCGGTCGACAATCGCCCCGATGTCCGACTCCCCGACGAGAAGAGAGAAACTTGCAGGGCGGGGGGGAGGCTAATCCTAGAGAAGACGAGGAGTGTTACGATGTCGACCCCAACGGGGAAGAAATGTTACCTCTCAGCAAAGCATTTCCTGCCTTCCTCCCCCCCCCCCCCCCCCACCACCTCCCCCCTCGAGCCCCAACCCGCCGGGAGGGCAGCGGGTTCCTGCAGTTCGTTCTCTCCGCCCAGTGCCTCTTAACCCGACCAGATTTACGGCCCTGCCCTCGCGGTCAAACCTCGCCGAGCCGGTCATCCATCACGGAGCGACCAAGTAGAGGAGGGGGGGGGGAAGCAGACAGGCCCCTGAATGGGAGGTGAGCGCTGAAGGAAAGGGTCTTTCCCTTATCGCCCTGACCGGGGGGGTAGCAGGCAGGGGGATGGGGGGTAGGGTGGTGTAGTGTACCCTGCTCCTTAAGCCGAACCAACAACAGCCCATTCGTTTACTGATAACCCGAGTCTCCTCGTGACGGCGTCATCCAGACCAGCCGCCACGCCCGTCGCCCTGCAGTCGAGGAGTCCATAACGCGCCGCTTACTGCGCTGCGACTTCCTCCCTGGGAGTTGATTAGCGGGACGTTGATTAGCCCCTTGAGTCGCCGTGGCGCGGTCGAAGAGACTTATTGGAACAGGGGGGAGGGGCAGGGGGTTGAGCCAATCAAGGAGGAAAGGCCCATAGAAGGGGCTACAGGAAGTGTGTGAATACACATGCAGAAAAGCACACAGAGACACACAAACACACAATGGCCTGGGAGGAAGGTGGAGATAAGACGACGGGGGGAAGGGCCCGTGAGCTTTGAACCCCCTCCCCCGGTTCCTTGAGAACGTTGACCTCAGAGTCTGAGTCAGAGGAGGAGAGAGGGAGCAGGGTGCGTTAGAGAGCGGGAGGAGAAACAGAACCACCTTTCAGAGCCGGGGATAAATGAAAGGGGGGAGGCTGGATGACTAATGCCGCCTCCGAACAGCAGCCTGTGATAGAGGGGCCGACGACACCGGCCCCCTCCCAGTCAGAAGGCTCTTTGTGTGGCCGGGAGAAGAAGAGAAGTCCCCCCCCCACCACCCCCCCACCCCCCCCCCCCCACCTAAGGCAAACGTCTTCCACAAGCTGGTGCCACTCAGGGGGGGCCAGCTTTCGGGGCCTCGGAGGCTCTCACCCCGCCCTGAAGGTTCACCCCAGGACAAGGCCCGCTGGCGGCACAGGGCGAACCAAAGCCGGAGTTGCCCCGGAAAAAGGCAGCGCGACACCAAACCTCAGTCTGACCTTACATGTGGCGGCCCCCCCCCGCCACATGAAAGAGTGCCGTGACAACTCTGCCCCGCAGAGCAGGGGTTCTCACAGTCGGGGCCGGGCGTGCACAACAAACGCATGCACGTGGGCGCGTGGACGTGGGCGCGTGCACGTGCACACACACGTTGAAGGATGCAGAGGATCCGGGGGGGGGGGCGACTGGGGTAATGTGAGAGGGGATTATCAGACTAGGAGGGCTTCGTCATATTTGAGCCAGCGCGCGGGGGGGGGGGGGGGATGTTTCCACGCTCCCCTCGGCGAGCGTGTGTTCGTTTTGAACCTCCTGCGTTCGCCCGATAAGTCCTGAAAGGCAAACCCTGTTTTGACTCGTGAGCTGCACAAACAGGGAGCACGCCCCGGTGAAACCCCCCCCCCCCCCCCCCATACCCCCAGGGTATGGCGCAACGACAGGACGCAGCACGAGACAACACAACGTAAAACCACAAAACGCGCACGGTACCACAACACAGGATCAGGGGTTAGCCTCGCAATTGTTGTACTTGGCATTTGGTTCTACGAACATCCTTACTGTACCGATATATTGTTTCTCTTCCAAATGTACTTTGCTTTGGATAAAAGCGTCTCCTGAGTGCCCCAAATTTAAATATAAAAAAGGAAGGATCTACCCAAAGAAGGACTGTATTTAGTTTTTTTTTGAACGACAATAGTATTGTCTGACAATAGTATTGCCTGAACACTCTCGCTCTCTCTCTCTCTTTCTACAAAAGTGGAGTGCCATGCATGACTGGAGAAGGCCAGGTCACGAAGGGGGTTTTCCGAAGTGCGATGGGGCTGTATGTTTCTGCCTCGCTGCATTAGTTGCTTATTTTAAATGACGTGTCTCTTAAAGCACAGCCTACACGGCCAGAGAGTTCAGGCTGATGCAGGCGAGGACAGAGATAACTGGAGAGTTTAAAAAGAGAGGTTTTTAAAACTGGGTCAGGGGATGTTTGGAGAGGTGAATCCTCGTATGCACACAGTAACAACATGTGTATACACACATATGAAACGCACACAGACAAAAGCCCATGCAAACAGGCATGCACATACAAAACCACGTACACGCGGATACAAAAACCTTTAGAGAGACACGCACGCACAAACGCACACACACACACACACACACACTCAATTGCACGTACACACAGGCGATTTCATGCTTTAATAGACTGAAAAGTGGCTGCAAATGTCCCCACTTCGGCGACCACAGATTGGAGGGTAAGCTAAATGTCCGAGACCTAATTTAATTCCTGCTAAACGCTATAATTTCACCCTTGGAGTTTTCAGCACAAGAGCTTCTTTCATGAGGAGCACATTATATTTTCCATGTTATCACTGGAGACTAAGAGGTGGCTGGGAATATGTTAATGCAATTTCTCCACAAAGTACAACCTGAGTGTGTGTGTGTGTGTGTGTGTGTGTGTGTGTGTGTGTGTGTGTGTGTGTGTGTGTGTGTGTGTTTTTATATGTTGAGTTTCCCCTGCTTCCTGGCATGTGTGCTGATATGTGCATATTTTGTGTGTGTGTGTGTGTGTGTGTGTGTGTGTGTGTGTGTGTGTGTGTGTGTGTGTGTGTGTGTGTGTGTGTGTGTGTGTGTGTGTGTGTGTGTTTCTTTTCACTCATGCACATTCACTGATTGACAGGTCTGTGATTCTGAGCCAGTCCCCCCTCCCCCATCCCCCTCCCCTCTCCCCCCATGCCTGAAGGTTTCAGAGAGGCTTATCTCACCCCTTTTCTCCTCCACACACAAACACACACACACACACACACACACACACACACACACACACACACACACACACACACACACACACACACACACACACACACACAAACTCTTTGGCTGATGATAGTCCTACAGCCACAGTCCTACGGCCCGTGGAGTAAGAGAGACGGGCCCGGCCCGTAGAGCGGCGTCTATAATGAGGCCTACTCCCCCGGCCTGACGCCCTGACGCAGCGGAGCCTGTGAATGCCTCATTACACCCCGTAGGCCTCCTCCTTCCCCTGCTTGACCGATAGGACAAACGCTCAAACAAATGTAGTGTGAGAGTTAACACACACGCACCGAGAACCGCACAAGCACATACAGAAAACCACAAACACGCACACGCGCACACACACACACACACACTTACAAATGGATAACCACACACATGTACACTCACAGGCACACACACGGACAAACACACACACACACACACACACACACACACACACACACACACACACACCACACACACACACACAACACACACACACACACACACACACACACACACACACACACACACACACACACACACACACACACATACTCTCACAGGCTCACACTCCCAATTTATTCTGAGAACCCGTTGGAAAACCCCACGACTGCGTGATTATATACTGCCATATCTAGCCCAGAGCGAAACAACAAGATGGAGCCTTCTCTCTCTCGGTCGTTCTTTTATGGTGTCCGGCCCTCGGACCTCGAAATACACGCGGCCACCGGCCCGATCGAAATGGAAAGAAACCCATTTACTGCCTCCCGCGGCCAAGCCAAACCTTGCCGCTGTGATTCAACGGGTCGTCCCGTACCGCTTTAGAACGCGGGGAGACGACCCAGGTCAGGCAGCTGGCTGGATGGTAGACCAAGGCCCAGTTTGGTGCTGCTCGCCTTTCCATGTGTCACACTACTCTGCTCTGCCCCGTGGGTCTCAGTGGCTGCACACACTGGTCCCAAGCACACCCAATCAGGGCTCCTCGTGTCATTAAACTAATAAACACAAAATTAGGGTTCTGTGGTGGGTGCCGCCTGAGCCAAGCAGGCACCCTGCCACTCCGTCCACAGTGCCTACCCATAATCCCTCTCAAGTCTGGAGGCCGTCCAATCAGAGTGGAGGTGAGTGGACAGAATTGTCCCATGGGTTGGACATGTTTCCATACACAGGCCCGGCAAAACACACACTGGGTACAGAATTATTGTTTAACTAATGTGTTGTTGAACTCTGTGTTCCATTTCTTTTCCTATTCACTACATTGATCTCTGCTCATGTTTTATGCCCCATTTGCTACTTTTCTCTCTCTCTCTCTCTCTCTCTCTCTCTCTCTCTCTCTCTCTCTCTCTCTCTCTCTTCTCTCTCTCTCTCTCTCTCTCTCTCTCTCTCTCTCTCTCTCTCCCCCCTACTCTGTCTCTCTCTCTCCTTTTTCATCTCTCCATTTAACTCCATCTTTCTTTATCCTCATCTCCCTCTCTCTCTTACGTCCTATCACTTTTTGTTCAATCTCTCTCCCTCTCTCCCCCCCCTCCCCCCTCTCCCCCCTCTCCCCCCTTACCCTGTTGGGCGTGGTGTCCGGGGTGGCCAGCAGGGCGGCGCTCCTCTGGGGCACTTGATACACCTCCTGCTGGGGGGAGGGGGGCACCTGGTACACCCCGGCCCCCTGCTGCTGGTAGCCCGCCGCGGGGCCCCCCAGGGCGGCGGGGGACGGGGCCCGGGCCGGGGTCGGGTTGGCCTGGGCATCGAACATGGGCCCGATGAGCAGCTTGAGGCGGTTGCCGGGGGCGATGCCCTGGCGGCCGTGCAGGGAGCAGAGCCACCAGCCCTCCAGGCCGCCCGTGTTCTGCTCGATGACCGACAGGATGTCACCCTTCCTGAAGGCCAGCTCCTCGGGGGACTCGGGCGCGTTGTCGTACAGCGCCTTCGCCATCATGTTCTGGGAAGAGAAGGGGGGGGGGGGCGTTAGCGACATTAGCACTGAGCCTTTGAAACGGTTGGGGTGTTAGCTGATGTAGCTAACATCAGCTAACAAAGGGGCGTGGTGGGGGAAGGTAGCGGTTAGTGACGTTAGCACTGAGCTCTGAATCTGTTGTGATGTTAGCTGATGGAGCTAACATCAGCTTACTAGGTGGGGGTATAGCGGTTAGCGACGTTAGCACTGAGCTGAGAAACTGTTCTGTGCTGTAAGCTGATGGAGCTAGTCCTGTTGTGCTAGGTAATGTTGTGATGTTAGGAAGGTGTTAGCTGATGTAGCTAGCCATGTGGTGCTAGGTCTGGTTATTTTTGGAATTGTCTGAAGCCGTATTTACTGTTAAGCTAGGCTATCAGGCTTATTATTAGCCACAATTGCCTTAAGTAGGGCTGGTTTTGGGAAAATAGTAACATGTGTGTTTCGAGAGAGACAGCTGGTATTCAACCCAGAGGAAATCCTGTCGGCTATTAAGCAACGCTCACATGATTCATACGGCTCTGTGTAAATTAGCTTTCGAAAAATACTAACATGTGTCACTGCTAAACCTAGAGGGAACCCCAAAGTTTATATCGTTCCAAAATCCACGGCGTGGCGACATTAGCCACGGCGAATAATGCCTCGGTAAAGCATTTCCCGCCTCGGTCGTAATTACAATGCAAATTGCTTTAGCCCGCGGGTCCACGCCAGATGTCTTTCAAAGTGATTTGAACCTAATAGGATTGCGTCGGGCCAGGGCAGTGCTTCGGGCCACCGGCTACCTAACAGGCTTGCAAATGGTCCCGAGATAAAGACCTAAAACCACAGATCTGGAGATTAAAAAGGGAAAAACCGGGGAAGGACACTGTTCTCCATGCACGAGGAGATTAGTGCTAATTGGCCGAGCTAATGCATCTCGCTCGTATTCCCCCACGGCCTCTCTTACGGCGGTGGCCGTTGTCGGTCGTTCGTTCTCTCTCTCTTTTCTCCTCTCGATATTCGCTCAGTTCCAGGAGAGAGGGATTGACGTTGACAGGCCTCTTCCTCCTCCTCCTCTTCCCCCCTTTATCCTCCTCGCTCAATGGCATTTTAATGCGAGGTCCTGATGAGGATAAGCAGAGATTTTCTAACATGATCTCTGTGACTTCCTTAAGACGGATTTAACTCGACGCTGTCTTCCTCCCGTCCCGTAGGAAAACTAACTCTGATTGAGGTTGTAACATCTTCAGGAGCGAACCACGCACATTTCAAAACCAAACATTGCACACTTTGCTGTTATCTATCACTGCTTTTGAAATTGCATGAAAACGCCTTGAAGATTTTCTGCCCAAGAAAATAAAAGGAAATGAACTCATGGCAGGAGACCAGTCCAAAGCCCCAGAGCACTGTGGAGAGTGCCGAGGAACACCGCAGATTTCAGATCAGCTTTCCGTACGTCTTCATAAAGTCATCATCTCTCCGCATGGTGAGTCCTTGTGGCTGGAAGAATCACTCGTATCGGATCGTCTCGGGACACCGGCCCTGGATTCCAGATCTGAGGCAAGGCGATGGCACACCGAGGGGAAAACAATACCGCTTGGGACCAATCAGGACCGAGGAGGGTGTGCGTGAGCGTGACCTTTTAACACGCGCAGAATAATGTAATAATGGACCCGCAAACACACACAAACACACTCTCTGTTACAACTGGAAGATGGACTGGATTTCGTCCGTTTATCCAAGACAAACGTTCCCTAATCCTCCCCGCCCCTAAGTGGTCCTGGGTGAACTCTTTGTTCCCCGTGTGGTCTCTGCCTCGTCACGTGGGAACCAGGAAGGAACCAGGAAGGAACCAGGAAGGAACCTGGGGTGTGCTGGGCTTTGTGCAGATTATTTCTCCCCCCAGCTGTGTTTTTATCAATCCTACCTGGGGGCTCTGTGTTCCCCTATTCCCATGGGAACATACGGTCCGCTGGGTAATGTAGTTATCAGCCCAGCCGGAGCCTGGTCCGGCTGGCTATTGTCTCATCAACGTGGGTTATGTCACAGCCTGAAGTGGGCGACACCCAGACGCAAAAAACTCTCTCACGGCCCTCCCCACCAGGCCCGACCCCACCCCCCCCCCCCCCCCCCAACCCAACCACCGCCACCATCATGTCCTGCACGACTACCCACTGGCTCCTGAGGCAGGGCATCGCTATTAAGCTATGCTATTAAGCTATGCTATTAAGCTATGCTATTAAGCTATGCTATTAAGCTATGCTATTAAGCTATGCTATTAAGCTACGCTGAACTGGTTCATAGACCTTGTTGTGCTGAGTATGGCTCGTTCCGGAAATGGTTAAGATGTGTCAGGACTGAGACAGAAGCTATTAAACCCACTGGGTGTCCAGCGTTGATGTTCCTGCCATGCCGCCCACCGGCTCATCCAGGGTTGCCACCGGGCTTTAGATGGACCTTAGGGGTCGTCGTTGACCAAGGAGGGCGGATCCTGATGCTTGGTGGTTTGCGAGCACCCAATCACAGCCAACGCCGGTGGTGCCAACACCAAGATGCCACTAACGGATCTTGTTACTTATTCTGCAGAAGGAACTAAGATGTTGTTGAGATGCGGACGGTGTCTCCGTGTCGAGCAACGAAGGCCGGCATGATTGGAGACATTAGACACAGAGTGAGTGAGGCTGTGAATCCCGAAGTGCTAAGTCATCGCTGCTGAAGACTACGACGTGGTTTGACAGTGAAGCCTGCCAGGGTGAACTCCCTGCTTCTGCACGTCCTCCCAGGAATACACAAGGACAGACAGACTCTCTGGCCTGCCCTAATTACAGTGATCTGGGAGCCTAATCACCCGCCTGAACAACAAGAGCTTCTGCTCTGGCGACAGGGAAGCATAAAACACAGAGATGGATCTGGGTTAGCCTCAGCCCAGCGCCAATGCACTTAGCTAAGGGGGGAGGTAAGGGCTGAAGGAAAATGGTCGCCCCGACTCTCAGCATAAACAACGTATATATCATTTTTCAAACATGCTGCCTCTTGAAGAGTTAATATATACAATTCTACGTTTCTGTTTCTAAAATGGATTGGACCAAATCCAAATAAGTGTGAAGGTTGTAGAAGTTAAAACTCATTGGGATGAGTGAGTACGCTTTATCTAGTGTCTGTCTCTTACGTGTACTTCAGTCAGGGAAATACTGCTAACAGCAGGAGTATCATCATCATCATCATCACCATCATGCTCACGGGCATCCATTTAACTGCGTCCAGCTGCTGGACTTTCCAGCCGAGCGAGACCAAGTTCATGGAAAACTCCTTCAACAAACACTCTTCATGTGCTGTTGTTGTTTGTTCCGGGGCCACGGAGAACGGCAGACTAAACACTTCATTCCCAGCTGAAAGATTCCTCTTCCTCCTTCCCCCTTTGATGGGGGGTATTCATTTATTCAAACCAATCACTGCTACAACTCGTGGAAGTTCAAGGAAATACAAGCCAAAACATCCGAATGTTTAAAGCTGTTCATACACTGGAAATAGTTAACACAGTAATTATTATCTTAAATAGAAAAACCGAACGAGACGATTTTGACGTGTAGAGATTTGCATAAATATAACAAAGAAATGGACGCAAAGTGACTTAAAAAACCCTCACAATGAAGGATCTAAGAATAAAGGAAGCTATGGCTCTAGGAGAAGCAATGGCTCTAGGAGAAGCTGTGGCTCTAGGTCTAGGAGAAGCTGTGGCTCTAGGTCTAGGAGAGGCTATGGCTCTAGGAAAAGCTACGGAGCGGCCCCCACACAGGTCAGGCCCCTGTAAACAAAGTCCCCTGGAGAAGCCGCCACTTAAAAGCGGACGGACGATTCCTCTCCTTTGTGTGCGTTTGTTTGTTGTTGTGTTTGTCGCCAGTCGACACAACACATGTAATCGGAGCAGGTGAACCCGGCCATTATGGCTGGGCGTCAGAACACGGGGGTAAACAAGAGGCCCCGGGCCCCCCTACTACTACACAGAGTACTGCCTCCCTCCCTCTCCCCCGCCCTCCCCCCCCACTGCTCCCAGGGCCGTAAACACATGTGTTTGTCATTTGTCAGGGAGGGCCCCCGACGACTCATTCCTCATGCTGTGATCCTACCGGCTTCCAGGAAGCGCGCTGCGTTCACAGGCTGTTTAAAGCTCTCAGACATGCAGGGCTGCTGCGGGCCCTGCCACCGACAGATCCCCGGGAAGGTTCCAGAATGTGTCTGGGCGATTAAACGTGGCGGTTTGGCGAGCGTGAGGGCGTTATTTTAAGTGGCGCGGTATTGAACTCGACGCCTATATTTCCTACCGCTGTTAGCGTTCTTGCCGTGAAATAAGTCTCTGCGGCGTACTTTGTCTATTTGTGATTTTGCTAAACTGTTGTTTGGGATGTTTGTTTTGATGTTTGTTTTTTGATTTTCTTTCACTGTTATTAATGGAAAATTTTTTTTTTTCCGTATGTAATCTAATGTTTTATGTGTAGGACAATATAAGGCAGTTAAGGGTTCAGATAAACACACACACACACACACACGCACACACACACACACACACACACACACACACACACACACACACACACACACACACACACACACACACACACACACACACACACACACACACACACACACACACACACACACACACACAGGTGTTGCCGTGAAGGGCCCTTGGAAACATCTGGCCCTTGGACGAGGGACGCGTGTGCGGCCATGTTTTTCTCATTACCGAAGGTTGAAACGCGTACGCGGCTCGGCCGTCCCCCCATCTCCCGTCTGGGGGGATTCTGAACCCAGACCCCCAGATCCAGAGCCGGGTCCAGGGGGGGGGGCTCTCAAGCAGGCCCCTTTCCAGAGAGTGTGTTTGGGGGAGCCAGGGACGGAGCCAGGGGCCCCCAGACAGCAAACAGAGCGCTGTCCACTGGTGTCTCGTCGCAGCACAAACAGCGGCCCTTTCACTGTGTGTACTGAGAGGGGGGGGTGTACTGAGAGGAGGTGTACTGAGAGGGGGGGGTGTACTGAGAGGGGAGGGGGTGGGGGGGGGGTTGTACTGAGAGGGGGGGGTGGGGGTGTACTGAGAGGGGGGGGGATGTGTTGCTGCTGACTGGGCCAGAACTAAAAAGACCGGCCCTTGCGTAACGGTTCCACTGAGAGGAGCCCCACCTTGGCGTTCAGCGAGTCTCTCTCTCTGGTCTCTCTAGTTTCTCTGTTCTCTCTCGCTCTCTCTGGTCACTCTCTCACTCTGGCTCTCTCTCTCTCACTCTGTCTCTTTGCCTCTCTCCCTCTCCCTCTCTCTCTCTGGTCTCTCTCGTTGATCTCTCTCTCTCTCTCTCTCTCTCTCTGTCTCTCTTCTCTCTCTCTCTCTCTCTCTCTCTCTCTCTCTCTCTCTCTCTCTCTCTCTCTCTCTCTCTCTCTCTCTCTCTCTCTCTCTCTCTCTCTCTCTCTCTCTCTCTCTCTCTCTCTCTCTCTCTCTCTCTCTCTCTCTCTCTCTCTCTCTCTCTCTCTCTCAGGGAGGCTTTGGCCTGCCCTCTCTCTGGGGGAATGTGTGGACCAAACGGAGGTGGTGGTTAGGGTGAGCTCACTCCTAGGACAGGGGTGGTGGATTGGAGGGGGGGGCACTGTTGAAGAGCCCAGTTCACAACCACACCGACGCCGCCCCACGCACAACAACAACAACAGGACAACTCCACATCCCCATGGCAACAGCAACAGCTCGCCCTCTTAACAAGACAAGCCCCGTCCCAGACGGCGTTTGGTTATAAACAAGTCCCCGCCCTGCGAGCATCCCACAAAGCCGTTGGTATGTTCCCGACTGTGAGAACATCCTCACCGACGCGCCGTTGCTATAAACTGAACATCCCTGAGCATCACCTCAGCGAGTCCGGGTGGGGGGGAGGGAATTAGGACCGTACCACTGCTCCACAAACTCTGAGGGTGGGGGGGGGGGGGGTGGTGGAGGGTGGTGGTGGTGGTGGTGGTGGTGGTGGGGAAGCACGGCTGAACCAGCACACTCATTTGGCCTCATTTCCACATCAGGTAAATATAGAAAATAATTATAGTAATGATGGGGCCGGGGAGCGGGTGGCCGGTGAGCCTCTGGGTGCTAGGGGGCTGATCCGGGTGAGAGGCAGTTCAACTAAATGGACCGTGAGGGGGGAGGGGGGGGGGGGGGTGGGGGGGCCGGAGGGGGGGTACGACTGACCCGTGGGAAAGCGTTCAGAGGGCTCACTACATGGTAATTTCTTCGTTTGGAGAGTTTTCCGGGCAAAGCGAGCCCGACCCACTGATTACAGCCTCTCTCTTCTCCTCTCATGCTCTCACTCTCTTACTCTCTCACTCCCTTCCTCTCTCTCTCTCTCTCTCTCTCTCTCTCTCTCTCTCTCTCTCTCTCTCTTCTCTCTCTCTCTCTCTCTCTCTCTCTCTCTCTCTCTCTCTCTCTCTCTCTCTCTCTCTCTCTCTCTCTCTCTCTATTAACGTAATTGCACAGCAGGCTGGGGTGAAGCTTCACCCCGGCTATTTCTGTAGAAGGGAGAGAAGGACAAAGAAAGATGAAGAAGAAAATCCAGGCAAATCGAACGCTTAATGTGCTGTGTCACAACATTGGCGTTCTCCTACTTTGGGCGTGTGGGATCATTTCCTGTTCCTCGTCGTTCCGCCTCTCGCGGCCGTCGGCGTGACGATGACGGATGCCTCGTGTACGCTCGTGTAAGTCAATACCCCGCCACGCGTCTGAAGGTGCTTGAAACGCGGTCAGGAATCAATCTCTCATTAGCATTAACCACCCGCCGCTGTGATCACATGACCCGCTTCGGAGCGCGCCGCCGTGGTCGGACAGATGTCGGGGGAGAATCGAGATCGCTGAACTTGAAACAGCCGGCATGAAGAGCCTCTCTGATTCGTCGATCAAGGACGATGAAACCGTAACCATGATCATTTATCTATGGACCATGGTCCTCACAAAAATCAAATCAGTGTACTGATATGTTAGTCGTTAGTTTCCTGTTACCCAGTGACCTCATCTGTATCAGCACTGAGTCACTCAGCTGATGCACATGGGAAGGGATGGGAGAAGTCGCACCCACCTCACCCAGAGCCATAACATATACAGACACGAGCATGGCAACGGTACCTCAAGACAGGATGCAGTTGGCCGTGTTGTGTCTGTGACGCAAAGCATTGTGGGAAACACCACCGCACTCCCTTTTATTATCTCTACTGGAGTTTTGATAGTCTGGTAGCATGATGCTATCAACGCGATAGCTTCTCTCTGAGGGACACGGAGATAGCGCTGGTGACTGCCGTGCTTGACGCACTTAAGTTGTGCGATAAGATGTTTGTGTCAAACATACAATTCCCCCAGAATGCTTTTGGTTTGTCAGCAGTCAGTTTGTGGTAAGTTGCCGCGCGGGAACTCTGCATCAAAACATCCCCAAAGTGAGTTAAACTCTTATCCACAAGAGCAAGATTATGCTAACTATGTGCTGAGGTTATTGCCAGACGCACCATAAGATCAACATCTATTGTGTAGAAGAGACGGAGGGGCTGCAGAATGTGATGCTGTGTGGCAGCCAACAGCTCCTTAAGTGAAATAGCCTCTTAAGCTTCTCTTGGTTCACAACTCTCTTGGTTTTGAGGTCAATTCAAGGCAAAAATGATTAGAACGTCTCCCCCCCCCCCCCCCCCCCTTTCTTATGCAATCCCCAACTCCAGTAACTCCAGAAGACCTTGTCTAAATACGTCCCAGTCCCAAATCTGTTACCAGTCAGGCTTTGAAGCGCTGAGGACGTAAATCTAAAACAGGACAGTGGGAGATATGCGGGGTGTAATCTTTCAAAGGGGTGTCTCGAATGGTGTGAGTAAGAAGCTACCAAAGAAAAAAACACTGACGCGGGTGGGCGGCCGTGTTGTGTAACTGCTGTCTCTTTTTTTAAAAAAGGATAATTTGCAAGTCATGCCAGGTCTGCCTGACGACGAATCTAGGCTGCGCTGGCAGTGCTGGGCCAGCATCCAAATCCATCAGTCTGGCTGGGAGGAAGAGGAGGAGGAGGAGGAGGAGGAGGAGGAGGAGGAGGAGGAGGCGGTGGCGGTGGCGGAGGGGTGAGAGAGATGAACGAGGAGGGAGGAGGAGGGGTGAGGAAGATGAACGAGGAGGAGGGGTAAGGGGTGAGAGTGAGGGAGGAGGAGGAGGGGGAAGAGGAGGAAGAGGAGGGAGAGTGGGGGGAGTGAAGTGGGTAAGAATCAAGGGAGGAAGAAATGGGGGAGGGTGAACAAGGAGGGGGGGGGGGAGAGAGATGAAGGAGAAGACGAGTAGGGAGCGAGGGGAGGGAGGAAGGATGCAAGGATGGGAGGAAATGGGTGATGGGATGAGGATGGGAGGGAGTATACAAGGGAAGGAGAGAAGGACGCGTAATCAAACCAGAAGAGACGTGAGCAAGTGTGTGTGAGGGCGGGAGGAGGGGGAGGGGGGGTTGAGTGAAGAGGGGGTGGATGGGCAGGAGGAAGATGAAGAGGAGGAAGAGGAGTGAGACAGATAGGGAGGGAGAATGGGGGGGTGAGAGCGGCGGGGGGGGGGCGCCAGGGAAGCAATGGAGGGGGGAGGTACGGAGCGAGAGAGCTTTGGAGGAGACTTTGTAGATGCCAAGTGAGGATCCACCGGCAGAGCCTCGTCTTAACCCCCCTAGAGACGGAGGCTAATCCCTGAAAGCGCTATACACCCCTCCAAGACATGCCAGTCGGCCGCACGGATATCCCCCCGCCTCGCCACCTCCGAGGGTTTTGCATACGGGGGGGGGGGGGGGGGGGGGGGGGCGGGGGGGCGGGGGGATAGTCAATGAGACGCGGGCGCATCCCCTGTCGCCGCGATTTCACGCTCTGCTCAGAGGCGTCCAACACAGGGGAGCTCATCGCGGCTCAGGGTTAGGGCTAGCTGCTCTTCAGCGCGCTTTAAATGCATGAGATTTAAAGGTTGTGTTATCATTGGTAGAGTGAGTCTTCCCTCTCTTTGCTCCCTCTCTCTCTCTCTTCGTGAAACGTTGAAACATGAATACAGCACGGTCTGCCCCCGACCAACCCCCGCGCCCGTACCGGGCAGGAAGGGGTCTCGACCCCGGCAGCCGGTACGAACACCGTCACGCGGGCCGTGAAGGGGGTTCGGACTCCCCCCCCGTCGCAGGGATGTGTGCACATAGTGTGCCTCGCGGGTCACTAAGGCAACCAAACACAGCGTTTGTCGGGTGAATGCGAGGAGAGGCGGCGGACTGGTGGAGATGTGGTGGGGGTTCGGGTGGAGGTGGCACTGGTACCAGTTGGCACTGGTATTGGCATAATGGTCGCTGGGAGGGGTTACAGTAGTGGTGGGGCCATGGCTGAATGTGAAGCAGCCCTTTGTTTATAGTTGATTTTTTAACTCTAACTTTAATTTGAGTGCTTTCTAAGAGCCCCACAGACACTTTACATTCAAAGGGGAGGAAAACGACAGCGCTCAGCAGTTTTATAAAATGATAAAAATGGTTTATCCATATGTTGGGGGGGGGGGGGTTCCACCCAGGGGTGTTCGGTTCGACTCTGAACAATACACAAACCTCCTCTCGGGTTCTCCATGTCAAAGCACAAAAAGTGGCAAAAGTGTCTTCTCCCGCACAGCCCGGCGAGCTGACAGGCGAGACGTTCGGGTCGTTCCTCTCTGGATTTCACCCCCCCCGCCCCCCCCCCCCCCCTCCAACCCCCTTTCCAACCCCCCCCCCCACCCCTCCTCTCCACTTGGTTGCTAGACGGACGGCCCCTCCTGTTTTCTTATGGTAATGCTGTGGCCCCGTCGAGGGGAACCAGCAGGAGCCAGAGCGGGGCCCCCGAACTCACACCAGACCGGAGGAACGCTCTCTCTTCACGCTCCCAACGTGAAACCCCGGAATGTGTGTGTGTGTGTGTGTGTGTGTGTGTGTGTGTGTGTGTGTGTGTGTGTGTGTGTGTGTGTGTGTGTGTGTGTGTGTGTGTGTGTGTGTGTGTGCTGCAAAGGGTTCGGAATGGCGCGTTTTAAGTGTTGCTGCGCTGAATGTGTGATTGGATGCTTTGGGAATGATAACAAGGTTGAGTGTATTGTTGTAATTATACTACAGTAAACATACCGCATCATCGTACATCACACTGGGCGACATCGAACTATGTGATGAAGTAACGATGAAGAATAGGACTCCATTGGAAGACGAGAGATGCCGCCGTTGTATACATTTGTGTACCGCCGGTATTATGGAGACTTAACAACGATGCGATTATTAAAGTACTGGTTAGGAGACACGTTGTGTAAACCCACGTGACGGTTTAGCTCGTTGCTTGCTACTGAAAGGTGTTGCAGCTTGTGAGAGCCCAGGCGGCACCCACACCACAGACCACTGTTCCCTGTTAGCGTGGTGTTAGCGTGGTGTTAGCGTGGTGTTAGCCTGGTGTTGGCGGAGGACGATACATGCACAGAGCATGCTCTTCAGTCTGAATAACCCCCCACGTCTCTGGAGAAATGCTCTTTCTACAGAAAACAGAACCCAACTGATACTTGTACTGCAGTGCAGGCCGGTTCATTTTAAAACACGCACACACGCGCACACACACACACACACACACACATGCACACACACACACACACACACACACACACACACACACATCACACACACACACACACACACACACACACACACACACACACACACACACACACACATGCACTCGAACATATGCCCTCAGACATATGCCCTCAAATATGCCATCCACACACACAAACACACAAACGCACAACACACACACACACACACACACAACACACACACACATCCTGTTGTGTGCTGCAGCAGACCTAGTCATTAGAAAGCTGACGGGGTGGAGGGGGGGGGCGGCATCTTGAAACTCTTGCGTCCGTCTCCTCCGCATCCTGAGAGTTCGGTAGTCTGGAATGTTCTCAGCCATACGACGTGCTCCACGGACTCCTAATTCCCCCCCCCCCCTCCCCCAATACCCCCTTCTCCCTTCCCCCCTCCCCCCTTCGCCCCGACCCTCTCAACTTCCTATCCTTTTCATTTTCTCTTCAGTCCTTTTCACAATCATACAGCCCTCTCCCCCTCGCTCTTCCCCTCGATCGCCCTCCCTCCCTCCTTCCCTCCCTCTTTCTCTTCAATCACTGGCTCTGAGGACAATGGCATCCTCCCTCTCCTCCATCTCTCACGTCTCTCTCTCTCTCTCTCTCTCTCTCTCTCTCTCTCTCTCTCTCTCTGTTGCTCTCATCTCATGTCTCTCTCTTTCATCCCTCTATCTATGCCTCTCTCTGTCTCTCTCTCTCTCTCTCTCTCTCTCTCTCTCTCTCTCTCTCTCTCTCTCTCTCTCTCTCTCTCTCTCTCTCTCTCTCTCTCTCTCTCTCTCTCTCTCAATATTTGGAACACTGCCTGCAAACTGAAAAAAGGGGGGAAAATTCTACGAAAAAACGACACACACACACACACACACACACACACACACACACACACACACACACACACACACACACACACACACACACACACACACACACACACACACACACACACACACACAGGGGCCAGGACTAGGGGTTACCTTAGTGCTCTTGCGCTATTTGTGGCAACGTAACAGAAGACCCAGGAGGGTAAATATGAGTGTAAAGGAGGAGCTGGGAATCTGTTTTTAACTGGTTACCCTCAGGACAAAACGCTGGAACGCGATTGGTTAGCACGGGGGCATCGCTGCCTGTCTGTCCGTCTGACTGTCTCTCTTGGTGTGTGTGTCTCTCTCTCTCTGGGCATCCTGTAACAGGTCTGTCTGTCTGGCTCCTTGTCTGTTTGTCTGTCTCCTTGTCTGCCTGTCGTGTGTGTGTGTGTGTGTGTGTGTGTGTGTGTGTGTGTGTGTGTGTGTGTGTGTGTGTGTGTGTGTGTGTGTGTGTGTGTGTGTGTGTGTGTGTGTGTGTGTGTGTGTGTGTGTGTCTCTGTGTGCATTTCTCTCTCTCTGGGCATCCTGTAACAGGTGGTCAGCTGTGAGGTAGCCGTCCTACTGGCCGGACCTCCCCTAGGTCCTCCTCACCCCCCTAGCGATGTCAGCGAGCCGACCACAAACACTTGACCCCTCCAACGAACAACGAACCCTTAATATAGAGATGAGTAATGGACCGGCGGTAAGAGGAAAACACAGACACTTGGAGGCTTGGGGTTGAGGCTGGGGTTGGTCAATATTTAATGGCGCTGAAATGCAGTTCAACTTGTGGCGTTGTGTAAGACCCGCAGTACTCAGGGAACACCGTGTGTCGCCTCACAATGTGTCAGTGTGAGGCTTGGGCCTCTCTGTCTCTGTCTCTGTCTCTCTCTCTGTCTCTGTCTCTGTCTCTGTCTCTGTCTCTGTCTCTCTCTCTCTCTCTCTCTCTCTCTCTCTCTCTCTCTCTCTCTCTCTCTCCTCTCTCTCTCTCTCTCTCTCTCTCTCTCTCTCTCTCTCTCTCTCTCTCTCTCTCTCTCTCTCTCTCTCTCTCTCTCTCTCTCTCTCTCTCTCTCTCTCTCTCTCTCTCTCTCTCTCTGTGTGTACACACCCTCCATGTCGCACTTCCTCCTGTATTGCTTCAGGCTGATGAGAGAGAGGGCCTCAGTACAGAGCTGGAGAGATGGCCGCTGTTTGATGCCCACTCCACACGGGGTGGGGACTGAGACCAAACAAAGTGTTGGAAGGCATCGTGTCAGGTACTCATCGTCCTTCAGTAGGTGCTTGTTTACCGCAGCTGTCGTGAGCAAGCGAAGCTGAAAGGAATGCAAACCCGACATCTCTGTTCCCCGACAAACAGATAAAAGCAACGGAATCTTGGAAGCCCCGATGCTCGGTAACTCTTTCAAAATAAAAGCATGACTAACGGCTCTGATTTAGAATCCTCCACATTGTCTAAATTGCTATGCAAACTGCAAACCTTCATCTCTGCCTGGGCCGGTAACCAAACCACTACTGTGTGCGTGTGTGTGTGTGTGTGTGTGTGTGTGTGTGTGTGTGTGTGTGTGTGTGTGTGTGTGTGTGTGTGTGTGTGTGTGTGTGTGTGTGTGTGTGTGTGTGTGTGTGTGTGTGTGTGTGTGTGTGTGTGTATAAGTGTGTGTATATAAAGTCAGTACATAACAAAGTAAACGACTTCTACAGTTCTCAAACCAAAGTCCACCACTGCCAACATCAACCAAAATCGACATAACCACCCTGTTTTATCAAGTCACAATGAGGTTAGAACAGAATCAATCGGGCACAACTGTTTTTAACTCAATGCCTCAGAGAGCAAGCAGGGAAAGCAGTAAAAGTGTAATTATCCTGAACCTAAAACCCCTCGAAAAACACGTTCTCAGGAGAAGGCTTCTGCGTGTGTTTGCTTTCCAAATATGGGCGTTTATAGACACGGTCTTATGTGGCACCAGCCTAGTTAGTCAGCCAACCTTTTCAACTCCCACAGCCTCGAGTAAACACAACGGCCCCTTGACCAGACCACCGTAGTTGGAACCGCATTATCCTATTGGCTACGAGCTATGACATCATGACAACAGACACTGTTTTATTTTTAATGAATCATCACGCTTTGAAACTAACCTAAATCCCCCTTACCAAACAAAGAATCACAGCATAATCTGTGCTTTGACATTCGCAGACGGACTACTGATTTTCAGCAGGGACTCTTGGACAAGCTAGTGCCACTTAGCACGTCCCAGACCCATTATAGACAGATTTATCAGGATGAAAGTCCTGACCCACTTAAGATAAGGGACCGTCCATATCTGCGTGCCAAGTCATCCTGGTGCGTCAGCGGTACCAAGATAAAGACTGACCAATGACTAAATAGCTGGTGGGTCAGCGGTACCAGTGTAAGGACTGACCAGTGACCAGAGACCTGGTGGGTCAGTGGCAAAGCATAATTTAGGACAGCGACAGTGTCATTAAAAGCAGAGCTAATATGTGTCAAAACTGCCCATGGGTCCATTACTGCCTGCTGCGTTATCGGAAAGAAGGCAAAATCACCATTACCCAACAATGCACAATTATAGTAATCAGGTTGACGTCGTGTTGTCAAAAAGATGTTGTACAATTTTTTTTTGATGACCTGTTATTACACTGTAGTAATGCTCGGAGAAGTACAGAGTCATAAACAAGGTTTCTCCTGGTCGACAGTTCTCAAGTTGCACTGTTGGATGAGCAGCGGAGAAGCTGAAGGCTTCGCTAAACGGAGAATCAGAACCCACAGGACAGTTCTCGTGTCCGTCTGCATATAGGGCAGCATCTCCGTAAACGCCCAGGGATTTCCACGCACACACATTTTTAAAGCAATACTTCGGTCCGTTAAGTTTAAAACCAAACACGTTCAAGTGTTGCACAGAGTTCAAGGGTCCTAACGGGATCATGCGCCAATGAAAGTTTCAAGTCTAACCCATGTTAAGACTGTTCTATTAAACATATCTTCACTGCTCTTATTAACACAACGAGAGGGAAATATGTCCATCGTATCCTCGGATTTAAGAGATCCTGTTTCATCACCACTTACTTTGTATTTCATGGCGATCGTCTGCGTCCTCTTCTCTCTTCTGATTCCGGGAAAGTTTCAAATATCCTCTTATCGCGCGTCAGGGGTGGGGGGGATACAGAAAGGGGGTCCGCGCTAATGGGGACCCATGCAGACTCACAGCGACGCAGAAAGGGTCCGGCACCACAGTGATCCGCACAATAGAGTCTCTAACGGGGTCTGAGCACCAGTCGTCTCCTCTCTCTGAGACCTCTTCGCGTCTACTACGTGCGCCCTCGCAGATCCGAGGCACGAAACGCCTCCTATTGGTCCGAACGGCATCGCTTGTCCCTCCCCTCATCCCTCTCGCGCCGCAGCCCCCATTCTCCTGCTTGAGGGTGACGTCATCGCCACATTGAGCGCATTGTTTCATTTCGAGTAGTAACTAAACGCTTTTCTGGGGAAGAGTGAATTGTAAACGTCGTATCCCCTCGCATTTTTTCCTCTGTGCGTATTTTGTTATTTGGCCGTGTTTTACGCAGGGTGGGTGAACTCCACAGAGGTTGTAGCCCGAGGGAAAGGATGGTGGGCGCTTGAGAAGCTAAACGGTTAATTGGAGGGGAGTGCTGCGTTGCAAGCGCAGCAATTAAAGTGCTAATGTGACAAAAGTTAAACACTTTGAATGTGCTGAAGTAACACAATAATATTGTTCGAGTCTAACCAGGGAAATGCTTAACGAGACGCACAGCAAAGCCATTACCAACGCAACGCGGTATATAAAGATGATCTCATCCTCACAAAACTGTATGAATCAAATGGAGAAGTTGTGCGCTCTTATTATACTGCAGAGTAGCGAGGATGTCAGTCAAGTGTGACCACAAGTGAACTACGACTGCGAGAAATACACGCAGCCCTCTCGAGAAGTGCGACCTCCATTATGTAGGCCTACTGAGAAACACGGAGGAAATCCTTCCGCCTCTCTAGCTCAATCTCCTCGCTGTCTCGTTCTGCTTTTATGTTGCGTCAAGTTTTTCGCTGTGCTGCTCGAGCAAACATTTTGCAAGTCTTGTTGCAGTGCAGTCAGTGTTGAGGACTATAAAGGTCAAGCCGCTCTCGTGAACTGTGAAAGAAAAGGACAAACATATTTGGTGGGCTATTAAGTCAAACAAAACAAGTTACTGATTATGCCTGCCCCGTTTTTTATTCTTTCCTTTGTTTTAGTTTAGAATGGAATGTAATGATCACACAGTTATGCTTATTTTTGATGTATCGGCCTACGACATGGATGTCCAAAAACCATACTCGACATCATCAATACAGTGTAGGCCTACCTCAGTCATCAACATCTCAACAAAAAGCAAATCCTCTCTCTCTCTATCCCAGGACTACTTTCTCTGAGGACGTCGCCGTGGCGGAGGGATACATGAGACCTGGCAGATGAAACACAGCAGGTTAGCCGCCCCAAACAAGAAAAAGCGACCAAACAACATCAATCTTGAGTGAGTGGGCCTACCTCTTTAAATGAGCTTTTGGCGGCCAGGGGGAGGGTAAGCGGGGGGGTCGTTTACATTGTAAAATGAAAAAGGAGAGGGAGGTGTGCGGGGTGCCTTTAATTAGCCCACCTTTGAAGTGCATCTGAGCTCTAATTAGCATCCCCTGTTTATTTATTTATCACGATAAAGAGAGGACCCCCCCCCCCCCCCCGCCTCCCCCCTCCTCTGAGGGCCCCGGGATCAGTCATATCCCTCCTCACACACCGGGGCTGAACATCTGTGATGGGGGGGGGGGGGGGGGGGGGGGGGGGGGGGGGGGGGCAGAGCGTGGGTACGAATCCCGCTCTGCCAACAGCATGAGCTGGAGTGGCAGTGGGCTCCTGGTGTTGTGCTCAGCCGAGGGGGTGACTGATTGTGTCTGCTGCTGCACCTGTTTCCTTTGACGCCCTCACGCACACACACACACACACACACACACACACACACACACACACACACACACACACACACACACACACACACACACACACACACACACACACACACACACACACACACACACACACACACGAAGGCGCAAACGCACACACAAAGCAGTTTCTTGTTATTGCTCAATTTTCTCTGTGGTGCCCGTTGAGAAGAAAGGAGGCCAGAAGAACATAGTTAAGGAAATGTTTTGGGCGCTTGAGTTAATCAGTTGCTGTTGAATTGTTCGTTCTGTCCGTGCGCGTGTGTGTGTGTGTGTGTGTGTTTGTGTTTGTGTGTGTGTCGTTGGGGTAGCATCGCTGTAGTTAGCTTCAGTGTCGTGCGTTTTCAAAGCTGTTTTGTTGGTTAGCCTGAAATAAAGACATCTTATCTGTTTATCAATCCATCACAAAAACGTCGAAACGAGCGAGTTACACCAACTGGTAAAATAATGTGTGAAGGTTAAGTCCATTCTTTTGATCCATTCAGGCTTCCGTACCTCTGGTCGCCATGACCACGGTCACCGTGGCAGCCATGGTGTGTACTTGGTCAGTCACCCACACCTACTATATAACAGGGGTCGGAGTTCAATGTCGATTACGCATTTCAGCACGGAAAATCAAAGTTATTTATTTATGCGCTTTTAATTTGTTGGGGCTCTTTCCACCGAAGCGTCCATCATGTATATTTTTGTTACATACATGTCATTAAGGAGCAGGTAGAGGTTTCGGGCATCCTGCTCTAAGAGGCCCCCAGGTAGACTGAGGCCATCAGGGTTTTGAACCCAGAACCTCTCTAATGGGAGTCTCGACAACGTAACCAGTATACCACCCGTTCCCCCCCCCCTGACGGTCACGGTGCCAGTGAAAGCCGAGCGGCGAAGCCTCCACCTTCCACCCGGTCGATCGGACGGTTTGGGTTGCGTGATCCTCCCCTTAGCGGTGGTGACCTGTGCGCCCGTGACCTCCGACCTCTCAGTATTGACGGGGCTTGAGCATATGTCTTCTATAAGGAGAGATCACAGAGCTGTGACATGCAGGGTGCTCCAGCCCCAAAGCTAGGCCTCTGCCCCTGGACGGCTCGCTCTCCCCCCTGGGCGGACCCCCAGGAGCCGGGAGGATGCCGCGGACGGTAGAATGGGCCCCAACAACAGCTCCTCTTGTGTGGGGCTGAGCGGCCCGGGAGGACCCCTCCTTCCCCTCCCTCCATCACTCCATCCACCCAAACCGGACCCCAGTGTGAATGAGTCCCTCACACCCTCGCCGACGAAGATATGTCCGATTTACGGGCTCCCCTGAACCCCCCCCCCCCGCTGTCCTGTGTAGCCCCACTAGGTGGACCGTGGTGTTAACGCCACTGTGGTTACAGGGTTCGATTCCCAACGGGGGGGGGGGGGAAACCCCTTTAGCAAGACATCAGGCGCTAACTTAAGGTAAGACACTCACGAGGGAGGCGCTTCAGATGGAAGCGTCCACCAAAACAGCAGTTATCTATACATTGATCTATCTATGCATCTATCTATCCGTCTCTCTCCACTGCAGAGACACCCTCCCCCTTTCGCCGTGCTATGACTCTCGCTCTCGTCGGGACCTTTGAACCCCCCCCCCCCCCCCCCCCCCCCGTGCCCC
>OLKM01001017.1:47500-120000 GCA_900291075.1 Melanogrammus aeglefinus | reverse complement strand
AATCAGCGTCATATCTGGAGGAGGCACTTCTCACATACCATTATCCTATAGCGCTTTCCATTTTACGTTCAAGGCTGATTTGTCCAATGAAAACATAAATACAAGGGATTAATGTGTGTGTGGGTGATGGTGTGTGTGTGTTAATGTGTGGAAAGGAATGCATACGTTTGAACATTATTTTTATGTTTTTTGTGGGATTTGTGTTTGTGTGTGTTTAAGGAGATGTCTGTCTGTCTGTCTGTCTGTCTGTCTGCTGTCTGTCTGTCTGTCTGTCTGTCTGTCTGTCTGTCTGTCTGTCTGTCTGTCTGTCTGTCTGTCTGTCTGTCTGTCTGTTTGTGTGTGTTGTGCATCGGCCTTGTATGGAACTATTTGTGGGAGATTGCCTGTGTTTTGTGTATGAACATACACATTGGTGTGGTTTTGTGGTCTCGCTTGTGTGTGAAAGAGATACCGATACACGAGAACATGTGACAGAGGACGTGCCGCAGCACCAATCACCGCCACCCCCCACCCCCCACTCCCCAGCACCCCCAGCACCCTACCATCTCCAAGCAGTGCTTAAGCAATCAATCCCCCAGCGTCTCTTATTAGCCAACGCATGCTCGAGCCGCGCATGTGAAACCGCGCTGCTCTTTAAAGTTCACTTTATCTGTCATTTCTGATCATAATGGGCTCCGGATTCATAATCGTAATGAGGCGCTGCTAATTAATTAGCATGCCTGCACTGAATAAACACATGCATGGAGCGCTGTGATGTTGAAGAAGAAGCAGAAGACATGGAGACACGAAGATAGGAGGAGATCAGATCCAGCACAAGGTTAGCGTTTGTTTAGCGTTATCAATGGCTCCTCTTGTAGCAATGCAGTGGATCAGATGATGACACACGGCTACGTGAACAAGAGGTTCATCGCAGTCCTTTCTTCCCTCTCTGTCAGTAGCGGCCAGAGAGGCAACAGTTTATTGTTTTGGTTTTCTAAACGTAAGTAGAGAGCAGGTTAAGGTCAGGAGCCGCATCAGAATGGGGGAGCATCGAGCCCGTGGCAGCTGTAATATCCAAGAGGAGAAAACCTCTGTCGGGGTCACACAGTGTTAAATTGGTCTGATTCACTATCGGGTATTCCTGCATTATCAGCACTTTACACATTATCGCTGGCTTTCCCTAAGCCCCCTCGCTGGCCGGCTAGCACTGTCCCGTCCCGGGACGGGTGATAACTTAAAACTCGAGAGCGTAAAAACTTCAAGCAGTCGGTTGGAAAAAAAAAATGTGTGGATGACGGAGTCGCTTTGTGGAGAGGATGTGACAGGGTGCTGAGTGACTGGAAAGGGATTCTGTCACCTGTCACTGATTTAACTGTTTGTCGCCTTCCGTTCTGGGATTTTCGGTTGTGGTCTGTCAATGTTTAAAGGGTTGGTTCAGCACTATTGCGTTCCGAACGACTGTTTCTTCCTCGGCGTCTTCGAGTCAGCGGTGCGGTTGTGGTCAGGGCGAAGAAACGGTTGTTTCGAAGGAAATAGTGATGTGGTCACTGCTCTTCCTCATCTAACACCAGGAAGAATCACAAAAGACCAAAATGCCCAAATCCAGAATTGAGCCTTTAAATTCGAGAACGACATTAGAACGACGGGTAAAGTGGTTCTGTGAGTTAATCACTGTCTCTAGGGAAATATAATGGTGATATTTAAACATGACTCTCCAACTCTCCAATGTTTCAAAGGAAAAGGGAACCCTTGAAACATCGGAGTTTCAAGGGTTTATAAAAAATAAAATAAAAGCAGTACATATCCTGGTTTGAATAGACAGTGCTTAAACTGTAATTCATCTGCGGCTCCAGCAACCCATTAAATATAGATATTTTCAGAAACTCTTTTTACAGTTTCTAGAAGTTGTTCTTAAAACGGATGACCTTTCCAAGGACGGTAAATAGCGGCTCTCTTATGTCATGTGACTCTGGAGCAAAGAGACCCAGTGGAAAGCGATGAGAGCCCTTGTGGATCCATACCTCCTCATGGACGCAGCGTTTGCATAATCACGGCAGGAAATTGGTAATTGGCTGATGATTGGTGGGTGGAACGTGTGTTCCGTTATCACAGAGTACCTGAAAGGGGGGCGGGGGGGTCGACGTGATAATATGTCAGAGAGAGAGAGAGAGAGAGAGAGAGAGAGAGAGAGAAGAGAGAGAGAGAGAGAGAAGAGAGAGAGAGAGAGAGAGAGGAGAGAGAGAGAGGGAGAGAGAGACGAGAGAGAGAGAGAGAGAGAGAGAGAGAACGAGAGAGAGAGCCGATCAATCAAGTAGCGCTGTTTTAATATGGATATTTCGATTAACTTTACGCCTTCACAGACAGGACAGGACAGGGAAGTCGGAGAGGCAAAGTGGGTTAAAAGAGAAAAAAACGAACTGTAACAGGGGACCACAGGTTAGAATTAAAAAATGGGATCCCTCTCTGGGATTGTCATTACAGCTTACTGCGATCTCTAACAGATGTCCTGTTGCTGCTGTGTCTCCTTCCCTTGTGCAACACTTTCTCCTGCTGTTTTTTCCCCCTGTAAACCCGCTCTATTAATTAAGTGCACGGCGAGCCACGAGCGAGTAGCGCGTTCACGGCCGGGCCGTCGGCGGTGTGTGACGGCCAGGCCCGTCAGCGGAGCGCCCTTCGGCGGGCGAGCGTTGGCGTGGTAATCAGCCGGCGGCTATGCACGGGCGCGCTCCCAGACGCCACAGATGCGTCCCCCCGCCCCAAACCGCCGCCGCCGCCGCCATCGTGGAGAGCGGTGAAACGGCCCCCCCTCAGTCTCCCCTCCGGCCCCAGGCGGGAACCGTGCGCCGGTTAACATTCCGTTGTCACCATGGTGATGGTGGCGTGTAATCAGGCGGGCGGGGGGGAGGGGGGGTTGGGGGGGACATGGAGCAGCGAGCACCTGGCTGCAGAGAAGATATGACTTATTACGGCGGGGATCTCTGATGTGTGGCTCCAGCAGCTGCTGCTGCTGCCACACACACACACACACACACACACACACACACACACACACACACACACACACACACACACACACACACACACACACACACACACACACGTGCGCACACACAGGTACACGCACAGACGCACGGCAGACAAACACACACACAAACATTCACTCACACATGCGCACACACGCACGCACGCACGCACACACTCGCAAACACATGCATGGACGCACACTCGCACGCACACACTCGCACACACACACAAAGACACACACACACATTTGATGCACATACAGACCTAGAATCAAACGCGTGCAAATGTACAGACACACACATACATACACACACACACACATATATATATATATACATAAACGTTCAAAGACACACACACAGACACACCTGGTGCACACAGACCTAGAATCAAACACGTGCAAATGAACAGACACACATACACACACAGGAATTCAAAGACTCGACCGCCTCTCTCCCCCCCGAACACCTTGTATCTCTCTCGCTCTCTGTCTCTATCTCTCCCCCGCTCTCTCAGTGATCCGGCAACTTGTCAATCAGCCCTCCCTCGGTGCTGTAATCTATTATACATCCATGCTAATCAAGAGCATATTTAATTCATGCAGTTTATTACGGCAGCGAGAAAACTGTCTTGTCAACCCCAAAGCACCGAGCATAGCACCAGAGAGATGACGGGCGGTGGGGCGCGAGAGAGAGAGAGAGAGAGAGAGAGAGAGAGAGAGAGAGAGAGAGAGAGAGAGAGAGAGAGAGAGAGAGAGAGAGAGAGAGAGAGAGAGAGAGAGAGAGAGAGAGAGAGAAGGAATAAATTCATGTGATTTTAAATTATATCTATACTCGACGACACAGGGGAGATGCACAGAAGAAGAGAAAGTTCTGGAGTCACGTGTCTCTGTTGGGAGACGGCATTTCTTCCTGAAATACCGGAACCCTCGCACCCAGATTCAACACAGCACTCAGAGGCCAGAGTAATCCACGTGTTCCATCGCAGACAATTGGGTAAATGGTCTGCCGTGATGCCTTTTGCGGAGGCCTCGAGGCGATCGATGGGAGCCCATCAAAGGACGGCGTACATTCATCCGAGGGAATACAGAGGTCAGGGCCAGGGCAACTCCAGCGACGAGACAAAGATGTGTACACACTTGAATTAATTATGCATACGGAATAGAGAGGAATCTACGATTCTTCGGGTTTTCCACCAGACTTTAAGGAGGATCAGATGAACGCAGTGGCGAAAGGAAGGTCCTGTTCTTTTGGATTTGTTCTTCATCTCCTGGATGAGGAACAACACCTCCCCCCACCCCCCACCCCCCCCGTGTCCCTGTCCCCGTGTCGGCTGTTTAGATTTGGCCAAAGATAGACTTTTGGGACAAGGTGAAAACACAAAGTAAAAAGAATAAACCCCAGTAAAACATCTTCTTCCAAACCTTGTTAAACGCAGGAGTCCCCGCCACTGAGCCAAGTGCTCTTTCGAGTCCACTTGAAAGGACAATTTCGTTTCTAAAGGTCACTCCTGCATCTGAAAATGCTGAGATATTGCTTTATTTCTTTTGACTGTGTAACCATCTCTTGTAGCATACTCTTAAGGGCTATCATTTTGGATCACAGGGGCTCTTCGTGCTCACACTTCTTCTCCGTCTCTCAGCCCTCCGGCTGGAGAGTGCCAGAGTGTATTTCTCTCTACTTCTAAACCTCCCGGCTCATTGTATATGTTCATAACATAACACTCAATTCCACAACCTTAGAAAACCATCAATGGATCAAGGGATGATGATATCATTTCTGAGTGAGTTGAGCGAGGTAGGGCTAGGGAAGTCCCCTTGAAGGCGTGGCTGGACGGCTCCTGGGGGGGAAACTGAGGGGTTACCTTGCATGGCTCCGGCTGCTTTCAGGAGGAGGGCGGAGGAGTCCTGGTTCAGCCTCTTCTTGGCCTCCAACACAGGGTTCTCAAACTGGGTCTTCTGGTTGATGTGGCTGGAGCATCCAAACACACATAGATACACATGAGCACACACATAAGCATCTAACAACACATAAAAATACTCATTAGCATTCAGGCAACGATACACATTAGCATCCACACAAATACATCATTATTATTGACTTTATTGATTTTACCCAAAGCCACTGAGCTGGGATAACCTGCTAGTGAAATCCACTGTTCAAACATGCGGCACATATCTGGAATATTGGCAAACATGGCATAACAATGCCGGAACAGAACGGCTACGGGACAGTCCAGCAGAGGGCACTAATGCAACACTTGTGGAACAAAATTCACGGACTGAGAGGCGCTCCCTTATTTCGGAACACGTTTCTGTCCATTCAATGCAGAAGGAGCTTGTTAGTTAATAAAAACAAGCGGTATTGGTATCTGAATCACCAGGGATGCATGGATGGCGTAAAGGTAAAGTCGCGATACACGTTTTCTGCGAAGTCTTTTGATTTGTTTCTCTCTCTCCGCGTGAAAGCTTCTTAGGTCAGATGTACGTTATCCTTTATGTGCCTCTCCTGGCAATGTTATCATCCACCACACTTTCATACTGCAAATCAGGAGGCAAATTCGGATTCCGATTTCTCTGAATATCAATCCCTGTTCCAATTCCCATGTGACCCCATGCAGGATGTCTTCCGGAACTTTACAGGGACTGACTGCATCTGTAAAAGGACCTTTAGATACATGCCACTAAGGACAGGCTGGATTGAGGTATCTTACTGAAGGACGCCAACAAGTTAAGATTGTGGAAATGGGGGATTGAACCCAGTACCTTTTGGCTTGCAGCGAAGGCTAGCTAGCAAGATCTTAGAAACGACACAATCCTGCTCTCCATTACGGACATCAAAAGACATTTACATAACCACCAAACGCATAAACATCAATATAAAACCCCCACACAAAGACATGTATAGACAGACACATAATAAGAAGCATATAATAAGACACGATTCGTGTTCCAGGAATATGCTTTTAAAGAAAATAGACAGATAGGTGGATGGATATCGAGGCCTCTAGGCTAATCGATTATGAATGTGTTTTCCTTTAAAGGAACTGTGCATTTGTAATTGAAGCATGGTGCAATGCAATCTATATCTGGCTGGCATCCTTGATGAGATATATAATAGATGAGACAGGATGAGATAAAGGGATTAGATCAGAAAGAGATGAGATGACATAAGCTGAAATACAATTATTACATCAGATAAGAAGGAATAAGATGATGTAACATGAGAGGAAGGAGATCATTGGAGATATAATATACATACATACATATATACTGTACATATATCTAAAGTTACAATGAGATGAGTAACAATGGGACACGATGAGATGTTAAATATTAGAGATGAGAAATGACATCAAATCAAATCAGGGCAGATCATAAAATAAAAACAACAATGTGTGCCTGGTCTTCCCCCGTCGCCCACACAAAGGACCCTAAGAGGCAGTGATGAGAATCACACCGGCCAACCTCATCATGTTTCCTTTAAGAGGAACAGAAAGCAAGCCGGGAGCAACCTGTACCGCTTGTTGTCTCAAGCGGCCGTTCGCCAGTGGGCTTACGACAAGGCCGGGCTGCAGTCTGTCTGTCTGTCTGTCTGTCTGTCTGTCTGTCTGTCTGTCTGTCTGTCTGTCTGTCTGTCTGTCTGTCGGTCGGTCGGTCGGTCGGACGGACGGACGGACGGACGGATGGACGGACGGATGGACGGACGGACGGACGGACGGACGTCCGTCTGGGGGACCGGCTGGTGAATGCAATGCAATGAAACACATTTCCAACTCCTCTTTCACGTGAAGCCCGATTGCTCCGTCTCTCCGTCTCCACCGTTCCCGGCCCCCCTCAACACACATCCGGGCGCTCCCCCATCCCGAGGTGAGGAAGTCTCGTCTTCCCTTTCCAAATCTGTAATGGATGCTGTGTGCGGCTGAGTGAGTGTGGAAATGAGCGCACAGACACACACCTCCGCAATGAAGCAGACAGGCCTGGGCTTGCATGCACAGGCACGCACGCACGCGCACACACACACACACACACACACACACACACACACACACACACACACACACACACACATATGCACACACACACACACACTTGCACAAGGATCCATGCACACACGCCTAAGAAGCCAGGTGTTTACAAACACAGACACGCAGACCACACACACCTACTGTGACAGATATGCAAACTCATTAAACACACACATGCACACACAAATGCACAAACGCACACAGACACACGCACCCTTGACGGGAAACCACAGCCCCGCACACCATATCGACTAACACACACACACACACACACACACACACACACACACACACACACACACACACACACACACACACACACACACACACACACACTCACGCACAAACAAACTCCCACATTCATGCTTATTTACACTGAGCAAGGCAGTGGGGTCACAGTCATCAGGGTGCCTTCAAACAGGTCAAAGGGCGCAGGCGACAGAGCTTGGATTGGCCCCTTGCTGGTAAACAATGGCAGAGCTCTGATCGGGAAACACCAAGTGTTCTCTGTGTTTGATTGCTTTTCCCTGGTGGGAATTACATGAAGCCGAGAACGCTCATTGTCACCTGTTGTGTTGTTTTAACTGCGACCGGGCGGCTGGGCTGAGGAATTTATGCTCAGTGCACGCACTCACACACATACACATAAAGGCATGCGCGCACGCACACGCACACGCACACACACACACACACACACACACACACACACACACACACACACACACACACACACACATCCAGGTAGGAGGGCTGGAAAGTGTACTTACTACGGTGTTTCCCAACCGAAAGGTTCAATTCCCATGTCTGTGCCAATGCACACTCAGAGATAACATTGGATAAAGTGCTAGCTTTATGACAGGCACACAACGTTTGATTTGAAAGGTTTCTGGGTACAATCCCCAGCGTCCAAAGTCAATGTTAACCTGGAGGCATCCATTAGTAAGCTTCCCCAACCCCCCAGAGTCCTTCATGACCAGGGTCTGAATTCATTTTCTGTAAATCACGTTGGGTTGGCGTGCTCAACGACAGAAAAGCATCCATCTGCTTTTTAAGCCCACGCTGGGTTTGTGCACTGATCCAAAGACAAAACAACAAACAACAAACAAAACCACACGACAACACACACAGCGGTTGATGAAAACGAAAGGCACTCACTCGACGTAGTAGGTGCCGTACTGGGGGTCGTCAATCTCCTCCCAGCCATAGGGCAGTTCTGCAGGGAGGGAGGGAGAAAGAGCGAGAGGGAGCGGAGTGAATAACCAGAGAAAGATGTCGCGTCGGTACAGGAAACGCATGTAAAGTGAGTATGCAAATGTGCTCCACAGCCGCCACAGAGATAACAGAGAGAATGGTTGGAATAGGAAATATAAAACAGTGGACTGTTGTAGACAGAGCACTGAGGTGCGGTCATTTGATTTAACATAGAGAGAGAGAGGAAGGTATGCCCTCTGATTGGGGGACAAGAGGCATGGGGGGGGGGGGGGGGTTTGGGTCGGGCAGGTCATAAGAGTAGCCATGATAATTTTTCGACAAACATATTTGTTGGAAAACATATTTGTTAACAAGCGCACTTGCTGCATGGATGAGCTGATGTGATGATTTCACGGCCCAATGCACATGGGGCGCAAAGTGAGAGAGAGAGAGAGAGAGAGAGAGAGAGAGAGAGAGAGAGAGAGAGAGAGAGAGAGAGAGAGAGAGAGAGAGAGAGAGAGAGAGAGAGAGAGAGAGAGAGAGAGAGAGAGCTGGGAAGAGCGAGAAATAATGTAAACGTGTATTCGATGCCAATAAAGCTCTTTTGAATTAAATTTATTTAATTGAATTGAGAGAGAGCGAAAGAGAGGGAGAAAGCGACAGAGAGCGAGAGGACGAGCGAGAGAGAGAGCGAGAGAGAGAGAGAGAGAGAGAGAGAGAGAGAGAGAGAGAGAGAGAGAGAGAGAGAGAGAGAGAGAGAGAGAGAGAGAGAGAGAGAGAGAGAGAGAGAGAGAGAGAGAGAGAGAGAGAGAGAGAGAGAGAGAGAGAGAGTGAGAGAGCTCTTCAGTCTTCACCCAAGAGGACTGCTCCCCAGGCCACGGACACAGTGAGTTACTGTTTTTCGGCCGCCTGCTGCATCAAGTGCATTAAAAGCAGGCCGGGAGCGTCCTGTTCCAGTCACTTGGCTTCCCCATTCAGACTACCCATAGGACCCTTCTGGAGGGCAGCGGGCACATTGGAGAGGCATCACACACACACACACACACACACACACACACACACACACACACACACACACACACACACACACACACACACACACACACACACACACACACACACACACACACACACACACGTACATATGTACATAAATACATATACACGGACACAAAGACACACACACACAAATACACATACACACATTTACATGCACACAAACACACACACTTACATGCAAGCATTCATACAAACACACACTCACATACACGTAGACACACACAAACACACTTGGATACATACATACATTCGCACACACACATTCACATACACACACACACACACACACACACACAGAGACACACACCACACCACAAACACACACACACACACTTCACACATGCTCCCCTCCCGTGGCGTCACATGACTCAGAAGGCTGGCAGACACTGATTAAGTGGAGCACCATTTCTGAAGCCGCTGCGATCACAGAGCATGTGTTCATCTGGCTGCATGTATATTAGACGACGCATTAGTGCTTATGTGTGTTAACGCATAAAGGAGAGGAAGGGTGGTGTGTGTGTGTTTTTGTGTGCGAGTGTGTGTTCTTGTGTGTGAGTGTTTGTGTGTGTGTGTGTGTGTGTGTTTGGGTGTTTGAATGTGTGTGAGTGCATGCTCGCGCGCGTTTGTGTGTGTGTATGAGTGTTTATGGGTGTGCGTGTGCGTGTGTGGTTGTGTGTGTGTGTGTGTGTGTGTGTGTGTGTGTGTGTGTGTGTGTGGAGTGAGTGGAGCCATAGCTTAGGGCCCACCAGGGCCTCCACTAAGGTGCCGCTGCGTACCTCCGTCTTTCGCACTTCTCTGGGGGCTTGGCCTTCTTGGCCAGGCGGGGGTCCAGCCAGGTGGTGGTCTTGGTGTTGTGGCTGAAGATGGGGCCAAAGAACAACCAGTTAAAGATGGTAGAAGTGGGCAGACACATGGGTACACAACCCACACACACACACACACACACACACACACACACATAAACACTCAGTGAGTCTATAAACATAGAAACACACACAAACAAGCAGAGGTAGGCGCACACACACATAAACACACACACAGACACACACACACACACACGCACACACACACACACATGATTTAATGCATACACACCATGCACAACAACACTACACACAACCAGAGCATACGCACATATACGCAAAACACACTCACAAACACACAACAAAAACACACAAACACCACACTTTTGTCTGAATGAAAGGGAATGATAACTGTTTAGTTGGCTGTTTGTTACTCATGGAGGGAAATTGACGCGGTTGAACGTCAGTTGGTTTTTGGTGCTCATCAGTTATTGACCATGCGACCCTTTCCCTGTAGCCGTACAGACTCCTTATCTACAACACATCCATCCCATGTCTCCGCTGCTCTTCACAACCGCACTCAGCTTAAGAACAAGTTAAAAATAAAAACAGGAACCACTGTTTTTATTTGTTCTTGTTTTTTTGGTAAGCGGCTGTCTATGTCCATACGCTGTGCACCGGGTTCGTTATCACTAACCTCCGAATGTTATGTCAATGTTGTTTGGGCCAATATGTACAAATCAATACATGTTATGGATTATTTCGCATGGAGGCGTAGTCTCTTGTGAGTTGATGTAAATGTGCAGCAGGTGAGTGATGTCTGCAGGAGAGGACATGTGTAAGGGAGGAACAGTGAGAGAGAGGAACGATATGTCACCAATTCTGCTGTTCCATAGATGTCAACAGTCTGCAGTATATACCAAGGTCTGGGTTGACAGGCTAGGTTTAAAGACTCTTTTAACTGAATCTTCGAGATAATTCCAGTTAAGTATCATAGGATGTTATGTATACGCAACACACTATCAATTGCCATAATACATAAAGATGATAGACTGTGCATTTTACACACACTATTTGAATCTAACAAAAAACTGGAAACTATACTTACGCCTGGATGTGTTTAAATAACATTCCCACCCCACTAGAGGGCACCAATGCTACAAAGCACACAAGCACTGTTTCAAGAGCAAAAAGTGGTTACATAGTGGAAAAATGCAAGGATAGAAACTATTCCAAATGTTTCCCATAACCCTTTCCTTCTCTTTAGACTCGCCCTATCAGTATGCAGCACATTTCAACAACGATGGCTACATTCCTCTTCCCAAACTCATCTTCCCCAGAAGGTAAACAAAGAGGACCTTTGTGAACCTGTGATTAAAAGCTGTGCGTGAATACATTGGATTTTGCCCGAGACACGTGACAAGAGAGTTCTCCTGGTGGTTTGTGTTGCAGTGCCCAGGACACGCCCGAGACGATACATTGAGAATTGAGTCTCTACAACCCTCCTCGGAGGGCTGGGTGCCTCTGCAGGGAGTGGTAGGTCTCTCACAACACTTCAGCCTGAACCCTGAGAACTTAGACGTTACGCTGGCCCTTGGTTCCTTTCATAACAGAGATACTCACTATCTCCACACACCCAATACGTACAATTGCCTGCTCTCTCTTCCACTACCCCACTACACATCATGCATCTCAACCTCATCATTACTCTACGATTTCTACAGCTAACAAATTGCTTTCTTATCTCTTATACATTCCTCTGTCAAAGAAAATAAGATGTATCACATGTTCACACACCACATTTTCTACACATGTACTGCACATTTAACATTGGCATTTTTCTTTCTGATGGCTGTAACAAGTAGAAGCAATCGCAATGTCAATAAATGTAATGCTTTATCATTGTGACTCATTTTGTTTAACAAAGTCACTCCAGGTACGGCTGTGTTTGACGCTCTACTGCATGTTGGCCTGCGTCACCATGTACTCAACTCCACCCCATCCATTTCCTCAGGAAGACACAAATGGCAAGGCACAGACAGGCCATTTCTGCGCAAGGTGGATGCGTAACAAAAGGTATCAGTCAAACACAGAGGAATACACCAGATTGAGATCAGTTATGAAAAGCAGCCAAAGCACTGGTTTGTCAAACTTATTTTGGACAATTTGACAAAATTGATTTATGAGAATCCGGCTTTATTGCCCAAGTATGCTTACTTTATACAAAGGAACTTCACTATGGCTTCAGTCAGACTGACAGAACAAACCATACAGTAAATAATATAAAATTGCGAGCCATTTATACAAAATAAAACATAAAAACTGTTAGATATTAAAACAAATGGTAGACAATATAAATCCTAAACAAGATTTTGGTGTGCAACGGAGAAGCAGGGTTGAAAGTGCAAAAGGTAATAGATTTATAATAAGTAGTGAATATTTAATTGTATTTGTGTTACAGTGGATGCAATAAATTAACATGTTGGCGCGCAGGGAACACAGCTGTCATAAGGGGATATTTTCCAGGGATCAAAGATAAATGTTCATAAGGGCAATGGCCTTCCAACAATGTCACTGAGGTGTTTATTTGATTTCAAGATGGTGTATATGGCAATTTTTAGTTTTACAGTAACCTTTAGTTTTTTAAGTTGAGATGACAGTTAACCCTTCTCTCTTCTTCTTGGAAGCCAATGGATTTCATTTGTTTGATAAACACAATTTCTGTTACAGGAGAATGGTGCGGAGGGGAAAGGCAAGGACTTTATCAGCCTGGGGCTGCAGAACGGGACACCTTGTTTTCAGGTAAAGTGTGTTTATAGACAAAGGTCTTTATTCCCTCTTATTGTAAGCATTACAGCTCGTATTACAGAGGACTGATGATGTGTGCACTGAATCCAGTTACCAGCTGGGCAGTGGAGAGGCGGAGATTAAATCGTGGGAGCCAATCAATGACGGCCAATGGCACAAGGTCACAGCGGTCAGGTACGGTTTTATTTTTGTTATATATCCTGCTAAACAATAGAACGTATAAGGTAAATATATTTGATGCTATAATTGTTTTTTCTTTTTCAACATGCAATACTGTTTTTCCCCCCTTGCAGAACTGGAAAGGAGGGCTACATCCAGATAGACGGGGGAGACATGAGACACGGACAGTCCAAGGGCAAAAGCCTCATGGTCAACACCAAAGGCAGAATATACCTGGGTGAGAGCATGTAGTGACATCATCATTAGGACATTGACCTGGGAGAGCACAAAGTGACATTATCATGAGGACATTTACCTTGAGGGGAGGAGGTAATGACATCATCATAAGGACATTCACCTTGGGAGAGAGCACGTAGTGACATCATCTTGATGACATGTGCCTTGGGGGAGGATGTAATGACATCATCATGAGGACATGTACCTGGGGGAGGATGTAATGACATCATGAGGACACGTACCTGGGTGAGAGGTGTCAGGTCTTTTATTTGACCGTTCTCTTAGCTCAGCTTCAGTGGTCAGACTCTTGCCCTCCCTATTAGCTTGCGATTATGCTGCAAGCTCTCTCGTTCACACTACCTGACCTTTGGTTCAGTTCTGATATAAACATGGGTGTTTTTTGTTTTTTTTAGGGGTGCCCATTGGCTAATTTGTTTATTTGTTCATTGCAGTTTCCAGTTTTGTGCCTTTATCTTACTCACTGGCAAACTGTACTATTGGTTAGTGTACGCCAGGCCAACAGTGAGGGCCAAAGTCTAATCAGTGAGTCAGTGAGAATGAAGGCAAAGGAACTGTAAACAAACGACATGATATCAAAAATGAAGAAGACCAGGTTAAACCAATTACACAAATATTAGTTTTGAAACTTAAATGTTTTACTTTTGAGATTATTTTTTTGCGTCAGTGATTGTTATTCCCTCTCATATCCTTTTTCAAATTTTGTTTTAAAATTGAAAAGATTAGTTTGATTATATTGACACAAATCTGATTCCACAGAAAGATTCTGATGAGCCAACCGAACTGATCTGTGCATGTGTGTGTGTGTGTGTGTGTGCGTGTGTGCGTGTGCGCGTGTGCGCGCGTGTGTGCGTGTGTGCGCGCGTGTGTGTGTGTGTGCGTGGGCGCGTGTGCGCGTGCGCGCGTGTGTGTGTGTGTGTGTGGCCGTCCAGGAGGCGCTCCGGACATGGTGGGGATGACGGGCGGGAAGTTCTCCGGCGGTATGCGGGGCTGCGTGCGCAGCGTGTCGCTGATGAGCGCGTGGCCTGGGGCTCAGCCGGCGCACGCCATCGACCTGCAGGCGCACGCCAAGCACGGCGTCAACGTGCAACCCTGCTCCTCATAGACAGCAGTACACAGACACACACACACACGCACACACACATACACACACACACACAACCAGAGACTATAGAGTGATGGAGTCACACTCCCGGACACACACACACCCGCAAACGCAGAGAAAGAACGAAGATGGATAAAGAGAGAGGAGGAGAGATAGAGGAATAGAGAGGGAGCGACTCATATAGAACCTGTTACACACTCGGTGCTGCGCTGCTACCAAAAACACACACACACACACACACACATACACACTCACACAAAGAAAAGCAAGGATTCTTCTCTCTGTCTGCGTTAAAACCAAAAAACTAAAAAAAGAGATAACATTTCAATCGTATTAACAAGTCTTCCCTTCCTCTGTGTTGTATTCTCGATGAAGGACTATTAACACAGGAGAACCAGAACAGTTGACATATTCCCGGTAGTAGCTTAAGACCAGCAGAGTCAAGAGTCAAAGTGCATTAGATCCTCAATGAAGGCTCAGATCCTATGGAGGTGGAGATGTTTTTACAGCACTGAATTTTTTTATTTATATGCATATGAATATATATTATATATTTGTGTGGGGGGCGGGGGGGAAACGTGCAAACTAACCACAATCGCTTTTCTTATTTCCTGGAGTGTCCAGGTCTCTTTTTCTTCGGTTTTCTTTAGAGGTCTTAGTGTGATTAAGATCGAAAGAAATGTTCAGATCTTTAGGCCTAACCCTCTTCACTTTTCTCTGTGTTACCGTAGTTCGGGAGGTGAGCACATTTAACTGTCTTCTAAAGACTGTTGGGAGAGGGGGCCGTGGTCAGAGCCACAGGCTTTCATTAGACGCAACTCAGGTTAACAGGTGGAATACAACATGCAGCACTGCATGGAGCAAGGGGATTCAGGAACGGAACAGTGCGTTTTTGATGTATTTCTGAATCACCAGACACTCGCTTTTACTGGCGTCTTATGTTTGGTCTTGCTCTTCCCATCCAGACAGAAATGGGGAAACTTTGGTGCTATACCCCCTCACAACCACAGTTGTCTTTTGGTGTAAAGTTTCAGTTGTGTCACAGTGGCTTAGGGTTGGGGAGTATGCAAATGGTAACAATGAGATAATTACTCATTCATGTCGGTCCCTGATGGAGTAGAAAACCAATTTTTTATCTATACATTCTAGAATGTGTGATTGTTTGTCTCTGTGAGTTTATCTATGAATGGCATATTTGCGTGTGTGTTTGTCTGTCAGTGTGCGTGTTTGTGTTTGCATGTGTACATTTTTCTTACATCGAAACAGAAAGTCTATAGCAAAAGTGCCTCAACTTGTTGCCAAGCGTTTACCTTAATGTTTCTAGCTGCTACAGGACCAGTGTTTGCTAGATCCACCCTGTAGCCATTCAACAATGTCTTCAACAACAGTTGAGGGTGTGTGTGTGTGTGTGTGTGTGTGTGTGTGTGTGTGTGTGTGTGTGTGTGTGTGTGTGTGTGTGTGTGTGTGTGTGTGTGTGTGTGTGTGTGTGTGTGTGTGTGTGTGTGTGTGTGTGTGTGTGTGTGTGTGTGTGTGTGTGTGCATGTGGCCTCCCTCTCCCCATAGAACGCCATGCTCACTCGCCCCCTACTTGATCATATGAATAGACATTCATCACCGCATGTTCACCTCGGGCTTTACAGACCATGTCACCTTTTTTTGTACGCTTAAAATGTTTCATATTCAAAAAAAATAGCACTATAATTTTACTCACAGTTGCTTCATAATTTATTGTTTCCTTCATATATATATTTTTTTCCTATTTTCAATTTTTTTTTGCTTTGCTTGATACCACTTTTTGAAGCAATACCTTTACTGCTGTTCTTTTTTGTTATCGTTTTTTGCCTCCCACATCCCCCAACCCCATTTTTATTTTCATGTTTCCCGGAAAAACTTTTGTTAAAACCTTTCTCCACCTGTAGTCCCTGTACTCTCTCAGCCATTATACATGCATACATACATCTGTTGAGCCTACATTTCGCTCCAGGACCATTATCCTGAACAACAGCTGGCCTCACTTCAGAATCAGTCTGAGTATTATGTTGCATACAAGGAAGCAGCCATATTATTTGGGGGGAAAAATGTGCTGTAGGTCAAGTTAATGAGGGCAAGAGATTTCCCCCAAAGAACGACTACTTTGGGTGTTGGGTGTATGAATTCATAACTGGAGGTCCATATGGACTGTTGATTGGCTTGCCCCACCATCTTTTAACTACGTCAAGGCAATAATTTGAAAGAACAATTACTCATGAAATGGTTCTGATTGGAACATTTTCCATAATGTGGTCATTATTTCTTTCATTTTTAAATTGTTCTCTAGTTTATGTTCAACTCCAGATCACACCAAAATGTGGAAATAATGTATCATGGAGATCAGTGATGGGAATTGTACAAGTTGAAATAGTGTCTTACCAACTATTTCTTTCCAAGTGTTTAAAGTACCCCCTTTTTTTATTTTTTTTTTGGTGTTTCTTAATTAAAAACAAAATTCATGTGCTAATTATTATCTCCTGTCTTTTTTCCTTTCACCGTTTCAGGATTCTGTTTACATTTCCTCACGGTTGATAGTCATCATTTGAGGTGTTGGAATAAGTCCTGCATTGTAGCCACAGCCTTCCCCAGGCAGTCCTGGGGGACAGCAGTACTCATTGTTATGGACTCAGACAATCTCTGTTGTGTCCCAAGTTCTACTCTTGCATCCCAAGAATCTCAGGTTTCACTTAATTGTGCATATCTCGGGTAACACAAAGGTAACCCACTACAGCACTATATTATATTAATCGTACACACTCCCTCCATTGTGCCAAACTTGACATTTGGATGATCAATTGCTTTGCGCAATTCCAGAACTACTTTCTTATTTCTCAAATCCTGCCTTTGTTTATTCAATTCACCAAAAACATCATGATGATATGGATTATTTGCTTGAGCCTTTTTGATTAACTGTTATCATTAAACATATTGGTACAGCCACTGCTTATGTCAATGACATTATGCTCATCACATATTATTGATTGAAGTGAATTTGACTTAATATATTAGGTCTAGCTATTACCACCCAAACTGAAATATACAGTGCAACAATAAGAATACAGACATTGTTAATATATTATATTTTATAGACAAATGATCATGTGCTCTGACATCTATTCAGTTGACAGAGTTTCCAATAAGGCCAGAGAAGGGAGCAGGTGGAGTATGACCAGAAATACCACTCCACAGACCAATCACTAAGCCCTTGACACACAATCCGACTGTTGAGCGATCGTCAGAAGAAAAGGCAGTCGGATCGATCAGTCGGCTCCCGTCTCCCCGACACTGTCCATAAAGTCCTTATCTCAAGAAGCTTTCTGCCTCCAGCATTACAATGAAGTGGGTCTCGAGTCCAAGTTGAACAAGCTAAGTCCATTAATCGTCTGTGTGGTCTGAGTCATCAGGCTCCTTAATGGTCTGCTTGAGGCTTGGCCTCCGTAAAATGCACTTGCAGCTTTAAACTTGGATTATAATTGTTACACTTTATGTTGCACAGGTCTGAATTTTGATTGTTTCTAATGGTTGACACGATTTGTCTGTCACCATTCAAACCAGGTGGGCTTAAACAAATCTGGGGTTCACATGTTGTTGGGAAAATAAACATTAATTAACCACTATTCGTTGACATGTTTTATGTAGAATGTCAATATGTATTTGCCATCAGGCAGAGATAAGTATATCTAAGATGGTGGTCTGAATATTGATTGATGCAGTTGCTAATGGTCGACACGATTTGGGTGCCACTCACCATTCAAACTAGAATAAAGGGGAGAAGTTGGAGTCCTATCCTGTATTGCGCTTTCGTCCTTCTCACGCCGTAGACATCCACACAAGTCGGTGGACAAACACAACCGGTTACACAAAGACAACACTGACTTGCCCTCATTCAGATGCAATATTAGCAGGTCATGGCCTATTATAGAAGTCGATAATAGTGTGAAGAACCTTGGCATAGCTTTTTTCACACGTAAACTACGTTGAAATAGGGTGAAGGTGACACACATTGCAATTGAGACATTATTGCTGAGTAGTTAATGGTGAAGGAGATCATGGCATTTTTTCCTAATGTAATGTTTATGTGGGTTCTGTATGAAAGATTTAATGTGAAAGGAGGACCAGAGGACTTTGCTTGGTTGCAATGGGGTGAAGGTGACATTATTGCATAAAAGTTAAAGAATAAAATAAATGAAAAAAGCATAATTACAAATCTCAAGGCTCCAGTCCAGAGTCGTCGTGTGTGTGTCAGGTTGCGCTCTTCCAAAAAAAAAAGAAAAGAAAAGGTTCTGGACAGAGTTCTCCACGCAAGACACGAGATGTGGTGGCACCGTTCTAAACTTGTGATTTATGCCTTTGCAGGCCACTGCAATGATGTCCTCTGGTGGCCTCTCTTCTGCAGACATCCTTTCAAGCTCAGCCCCTATTGCCCCATCAGGCCCATTGAGATCTCGGCCATGCCATCATTCTCATGTGACCTGCAGCGCTTAGCAGGAGGCCTTTATGAAATGCAATGGACGTCGTGCTGGATGTCTCAATGTCACAGTTGATGGGCAATGGCTGATCTGAAGCCTCCTCAGTCTCTTCCTGGCTGTGGCCATTGACACTTGCATCGACACTGGCGCCTGTAGTGGTGTCAGTAGGAGCTTTGGGTTCCTAAAAAATCAAGAATCAGAGCATTCATAGAAACACTGTCACATTTTTGTCAGTCAGGCAAAACAAAACTTCTAAGTTCTTAAGAATATGTGTAAAGTCGATGGTGAACACTAGATTGGCTTCATTCAGATGACTAATGAGTATGACTTAACGGGATAATAACATTAATATTAATTAATGTTATATAATTTATATATATATATCAATATAAATAATACAACTTGAATTCATATTATTATAAAAATGACCATCAGAAATCAGTAGAAAAAGTCAAAATTATAGTGATTTTTATTCAGAAAAACTCCAGCACCTTCCTATACAAGTATTTAATTACACCTCTCCAATATGGCTGTAATGTGGACGTGCGTCCATCCAGCGTCTATGTCTGTGATCCAGAACCATGCACATATTATAAAAGTCCAGAACACTAGCTCTGGCGCCCTCTAGTGGTAATCCGTGTCAGCAGGCTAGTGGGAGGGCTACATCGCACCCATGACCGTACCAGGATGGCTGCATTGTACTCACTATTCTGCCAGTGATGTATTTAGGGAGTCTGGGAGAGCAGACATACACCTGAAAACAAAAATAATTGACTTGCTCTTACTTGAAGAATATACACATATGCGGTTCAGGTACGTTTTGGGATTAGGTGACGTTTTGTAATCGAAATTGATAGTCGGTGAATAATTGTTTTCGCCAGCCAGGCAAGATGGTGGTGGGAGGTTACTGTCGCAGGTGCGTGCTGCGGGTGCAGTTGATGTAGAACCGGTTCAGAAGAACTATGGGAGCCCTTAGGCCGCGTTCAGACTGCAGGCAAATCTGATTCCTTCTCATATCCGATTTTTAGGGCTGACTGCCCACACTGTTTTTAGCAAGTGTCCAAATCGCATTTGGCTCTGTTCAGACTGGGCCACATTATTGACCCATCTGACAGGTTGCTGTAGCAACGACGTCGGAGCGGAGGCGTCATCCAGCGCGTGTATTATGTGACGTCATGTAATAGCGACGAGAAAAACAATAACAAACAAAAAAGATGGACAAAGAACGCGAAAGACTTTCATAAATCGACTTATTCCGATACATGCCGTCGAGCTTCGCTTGAACGGACCCATCTCCCTACAGATTAATGAGGCATTTCGCGGGTGGTTTGGCGCATTGGGTCAGGTCTGGCGTCGAGTAGAGTGACGTCACGGACAGTCAAAACCGATCTGAGTGTTTGGAGCTGTTCAGACGGCGCATCTGTCCAATACGCAAAAATCGGATTTCATGTGACTTGGGACTGTTCAGACTTCAAAAGAGTCAACCGGTTCCAATCTTGGATGGGCTAAAAATCGGATTTTGGCTGGCAGTCTGAACGCGGCCTTAGATATATCTGACTGCAGTGAAGCGCGGGAAAGTCGGTTCCTGGGAAAGTCATTATTTTAAGAAGTTATTAAAGTAATGTGTACACATCACTTGTTTAAGCTTGCCAGCTACATAGTTGCACTATTGCCCACTTTATAAGGCGGGTTCGAGACTGGCTCGAAGCCTTTATAAAAATACTTTCATACAGTTATTTCATTTTTTTTTTAATGCGGCGCAAAAATAGTATGCTGCGGAAGAATGATGATTCATTTTCAATAAATGGTCGTATTTTTTGTGGCTGTTTTATGCAATTATGAGATTGTGGTTATCCCTTTAAAACCGAACGTGTCGCCGGCGACACATTTGCGCATGCACAATTTTGTATTAACGTAGTAGCCTAACTACATGGTTTGCGCTATCGAAAAAAATTCAACAGTTTCTGAAAGCTGAGAGGTTGCATTGTGTTACTGTTGGATTTGAGAATAAAGAAGCAGCAACTTCTTGCGAAGAAAGGTAATGTGTTGTTTCGGGATATTTTTGTGACTGACTGATCTATCTCTAGATCAAACCGTTACTAATGGATGAAAAACAGTATGGTATAAGATATATAACATGTAAGATATATAATGGTAGTTTTCAGGCTACTGGGTTATGTAGCCTACACCTAGTTCAACCCCAGGAAGATCTCACTCCAGTGTGATGCTTATGCGTAAAAGTATGCGTAAAACAACATGCGTATTCTTTGTTAGTTTGGTGACTTATTTAGAATAGTGTAACGCTACCAAGTCTTGTTTGTAGGTATATGTTTGTACAGTGTATGATGCCTTGTTTATATTTTACAGTGTGGTGGAGGAGGAGTCCACCAGAGTCCTTCAGGGACCTCAGCAATGGGGATGCTGAAGGTTCTGGTGATGATGTTAGGGACCGAGGCCGCTTGCTAACCTGCACATAAGTGACCCAGCTAAAAGTGAAGAAAATTATAAGAAAAAGGGCACAGAGGATTATAACCACCTCCATTGTGTCAGACCTCTGATGGAAATGATTAAACTAAACCGGAAAACAAGGAGATGGCCCACCACTGTTTTCCAGCAGTAGACATTGCTGTGACCAACTCCTTTATCATACAAAAGGAGTGTGCAAGCCTGCAGCAGGAGGGACCAATGACCCCCGTCAACGCTTCCAGGAGGAGCTTTCTGCACAACTCCTTGGAGTTGACCGGAGAAATGGCCCTCAGAAGACGAGTTATAAACATCTTGCCTGTTCCTACAACCAGCGAACAGACAAAAGCTCAGACAGCCAGCTTGGGGCGACGGCGCTACAAACTCTGCCAGAGGACCATTGCCTGGCAGTGTGAGGACTGTAATGTGGGCCTGTGTCTGCAGCCAGGCAGGAACTGTACCGGTAGTACCATCAAGGCCTCTAAATCAAAATAGTGGAGAATTAGCCAAAAAACGCCTGTACATAGTTCCCATAATATAGCCTGTTTTTGTAAATTTAAGAGACCATAAATAAAAATTGTTATTGTAAATAGTTGTATAATCTTCAAACTTTCAAATGAACTTGCAAAATCTGTTATTCATGTTAAATTGCAGTGTTTTTCTTCACTAAAACTCTAAAATCTAAATCCGTTTTTGTGTTTTTCTTCATTTGAAAATGCTATTTCACTCTTATAACATGCAGTAAATTGTTCATAACTGCCAGATATTTAAAGTTCCAGGTATTCTGAAAAAATGGGCAAAAGCAATTACTCACAGGACTTTTTCTGACCTTTTTATAGTCAAAATAAGCAAAAGATTCCAGGCAGACATTTTGAGGCCTAGGTGTTAAAGGGATTTATACTCCGTCATTTTGAGATGCCTCCAGGGAGTTGTAGTCATATCAAGTCGGTGCCAGTTTGTATTATTGTAAAGCTGCTCCACTAATCTAATCCATATCCTCTCCTTATTTTAAATTGCAGAGGCGGTTACGAGGTTGGACCCAACTATCACACACTATAATCTGGACGTTGCCGTAGGTCAAAAAGGATCTCTTTGCAATCACTAACCTGGTAGGCCTACTCCAAATCAGGTGAAGAGTGTATACAGTATCTAGGCTACAATAAAAAGAAAAGAAGGCTATGTTCAGTTGAATAAATGGGGTTCTTTATTCAGACACAAAAACCTCTAAAACATGGAAACTTTGACATTTTCTCCTGACATAATACATGAAAATATGCTGAAAGTGATTTTCATCATTGTTGTTCAAGGTTCCTCTTAAACGTTTATTTTCTGTCTTCATTGATATCCATAGGTTCAGATAATGCTCTAAGGAAGTAGACTAATGGAATATTTGGACGGTCATAGTTTGCGAGAGAAAGTAATGGTCATACGTCATATGAGGAAATTAAGAAAAGGTTACATTTTTAACTCCAAATGAACCAGATTGCTTCATTCAGGTAAGGTTAAATGCTATGTCAAATCAACGTAATGGTTTCAATAAAAGACGTCGAAACAATCCCAGACTCTCACTTTTTAACTTGCTTGTTTGCTGGACTCAGTATACTCATATAAAGGCGCTGAGAGTATTCATCAATTAATCCCTATTCAATTCGCAGATGAAAGCCTTTGTTAATTTAATAATACCCGATAGTTTTTTTTTCCAAAGATCTGTATAGGCATTCTAGGCTTATTCGTCATGGGATCAAGCAGAAATGTAAACCATGATGTTGACATACTTTTAAAAGGATGAGGTTGACTTGGTAGTCAATCTCGTTTATTTGAGTAGTCAAGATAAAGCACATTTACACACATGCAGGTCTATAGGCCAGTATATTCAATAACAATCAATCAGAACTGTCAGACATTATATTGCATTCAGTTATTTGGCATAGTGTTCTCTGTAACTGTACCTCGACAACATCAGGATAGTGATGCAGCAGAACAGAACATTTTTTGAGAGTGTAATTATTATCATTATTGTTATCTCCAACCAGACCCGGCGCCAGAGCAAATGGGGGGCACGTAGATTTTGTGGGAGGGCCCGCATCAATATTATGTCAGACAGGTGTAGCCTACAAAAAACTCAAATGCAACAGTCCACAGCAGCGCAAACACATCAGCATGGCCAACAGCATTGCCTCAAGACGCACGCAGTTCGCCAATAATAGCCTACACATTAACACACACAAACAGCCAAATACAAATCACATTTGCATTGCGTGCGCGGCGACACATTAAATACCACAGACGCCAACTGCAATATGACGCGCCACGCAGACGAGCAAATAAACATAAACGTACAAAACATTCTCAACATTGCCTCATGTGCTCGGCCAAAACATTGTCGCATAATCCAATGAAAGCGCCGGTAGGGACAGACTTTTCTTTTAACCAGAATTTGTAGGAAATGAGTGACAAAAACTACCAAAGCAATTACCATTACACTGTGTTTTTCGCTTTACATAGCTTCAGAGCCTGTGTCCAAGTTGCTTATTTTATTTTTTTATCGGTTGGAACCAGCACTGTCTGTGCTCTCGGGAGCGGCCGGGGCATGCGTGTGCCGTGTGTGCAATGGGAGAGAGAACGCTTTGTGTGGAGAGAAAAAAGGAGGCACGGGAAATCGCCAAAGCCAATGCAAATCTTCGACTCATTATGTTGCGAGTGAACGTGTCAGAGACAGGAATCGGCTGTGCGATCGACTTTTACTGTGGCTTTTTAGCGGCGGCTGTTGTGCTGAGGAGAGATGCCAAATAAGCTTTCCTTTTACGCACACCACAGCCGCGGGGGGCAGAGGAATACATTTTTGAGATTTCAAATAGTATCTGACATCATATATATCTTAGCATAAAAAAAAAAGAAGGTAAAATACATTTTATTTTTACAAGGGCAAAGACATCAAATGGGCGGGGGCAAAGACATCAAATGGGCGGGCCCGGCCCGGTCTGGCCCGCCCTTGGCACCGCGTCTGTCTCCAACAATATCTATTTAATATAGGCTATATATTCAACCGCCAAGGCGCAGAAGCGTCACTTCCGGTGGAATATTCTGGCAGGTTACAGCCACGGGCTTTAAAAGGACGCGCTGCGAGACACGGAGACGTTCTGGACCACTGGTGCAGCTGTATGTCAAACGGGTAGTGTTAACGTAAATGATACATGCAAAAAATACATAGATTTACATAGATATATTAATTACGATTGCTTTTAGGCCGACAAGATTTGACGCCTTTATCATTTTGCACGAATATTCTTTCATCTTTGGAGGTGCTCGCAGGTAACTCAAAATGCAATTATTCCCTGCCGTATTGCATATAATAAGCCTACTAGAGATGTGGAAATTTCAATGGAATGATGGCGTAATTTAAAAAAAAAAAAGTGTGACGCAGTTTTTATTTCGCAGGCCGACATAACAGTTGGTTTCAACTCTTCTATGCTCCTATTGATTCATTTTATATATTGAACGTATCGATTACCTTAAGTAGCCTATTTGTAATCGGACCAATGGTTCATTCTAGACAATCGTAGGCTATGAATAGTCGTTTGACTATTTTCATTGTGGATTATTTTTTTACTAACAAAGGGGATGCCGTTTTTTTACTGACGCATCTGTAGGGAAACGAGTTGTTTCCTTAAAGATGCACTTTTATTGTCTTTTTGTTTATTAGTGTTGGGTAGAACTAACTGTAGGCTCATTCGCAGAGGTCAATGTCCATGCGATGTCAACATTGTGAATAAAACAAACTATATTTTAGCTGCTGTGGACGAACCGCCTGTAGACATCATGCTCCTGCTGACGCCATCCTCCGGTATGTGTTTCTCTCCTCATATTGTAGAGCTGTATAGCCTGCAGAGTCCTTCACCTGGGGACCGTGTAGCTCTACACATGTAATTACCTTACAGCTACAGTTACACTGTGTCTCTGGTTGCCGTCTCAGTCTTAGCTCTCTATAGAACGGACAGTGTTCAGGTGGTGTCGTAGGCCTATACTTGCCTATGAAATAACGTTACAACATGTGAATACTGTCCGCTTTCAATAGAGGTACATGGATATTACCATTAGATTATAGACTAGCTTGGCTCTCATCAAACTTGGCAGAGAAAAACCTCATCTCATCTGCTCAGGGTAGTTGAGGGTCAAATGAGGACAGACAATAAATATGGAAAATGAATGAAGGCCTAGTCTACGAAATGCAACATACACCTGTAGAAGGCCTACTCTAGCCTACTTGTTGAGGTGAAATAAGCCATTTAGGGACAAGCTTATTAGTTATTCTAGAGAAACAAAGTGAGTTCAGTATTATGAATCATAGACAGAATATATCAGTCAAGGGCAGACAGTTAATCGCCTACATGAATATGCTTCCAAATGGTAGAGGTTGTTTTGATAGTGTAATAATTAGTGCCAGTTAAATACCTCTTTTCCATCGTGCATTGCACAAAATAGGCAGCATTCTAAAAATAAGTAGGCCTACACCTTTAAAATGTCAGTAGATCTGGCTCCAGTCCCCCTAGTGGCAAGGGACGTGTATAGTGGTACTTTCATTAAGATGACAGTGTGCCAATAAAACGCTACGGATATCCTGGAACTCAATCCAAGTATCCAGATGTCAGTATTCGGCCTAAGCTATGAAGAATCAAGGCATTGATTCATAATATTTTTGTAAACTTGTCTATAGTAAGAGGCTGTATGCAGCTTATATGACATAAGATCTGCAATGCCTGGGCCCTAGTTGTTATTAAAATGACAAAAAAGCATGATGTCAAGTGTCAGATATTGTTGGCTCTTTGCTGTGTCTCATGCACTGTTTTCTTTCAGATGAAGAGTCTCTTGCACTCGCCTGGCTTTGGAATCACAGGAAGTTCAGGGTGAAAAGCATAATAGTAGGAACATGACTTTCACCCTTTTTGCAGATAGAAGTTAGCTTGGCTTGGTTTCTTTAGGCTTAACAGAATATGTGTTCTCAAGTAGTTTCAGATTATTTGTTACCTGCAAACAATCTTATGGACAGTACAATTATAAAAGTGAAAATGCATGCAAGAGGCTAGAATCCACCCGATAGGAGCCATGAAGTCTAAAATCATCCCAGTTTTGTGGCAGCCGAGGTTTTGCATTGTTAAGGTTTAGAGTGACACTGACATTCCCACTTGTTGAGTTTGATGAACATGGCCTAGCCACCAGGATTGACCTGTTAATCAATGAAATGTTTATGCTTGAAGTTTCAAAGTATAACGTTTACAACCTTTCTTAATCTGACCTTGAAAATTATTAAGTCATGAAGGACATTTCCAAAGCATGTTCCCAAATTGAGACCTGTGTATTAATGACGACAAAACTCTTGAAGCATTTGATTAGTTGATTCTATAATGTATGCATGCATGCAAAAAATCTATAATTTTTTTCTTTCAGAATACACATACAAAACCAGAAATTATCATGTGTTGTATGTAATAACAGTTAGCTGTGTCCTTGTACCGGTCACTTTAAGATGCCTTTTATTTTTGAATACTGTGGGTGCAACTCACAACCACTGTAGCACACAAGGACTGTGGAATTTTCCACTGACTGAAAGTATGATTGCATAAAAACACTTGATAGTAATAAAGTATTTGTTGTATGGCTGTTGCCCATCTTCAATGTTTGCATGTTGAGGTTTACTGCATGCAGTTGAAACTGTTTCTCTGTGACATTTGACAATGTTTATCCGCTGTATTGTGTAAACATAGCCACATGGTAAACATGTTTGGCATTCACAAATCACAACTGTTGCATGATTTAGGCTGACTACCCCTGATTGAATGAATGTAACACTTGCCTACGTTTTAGTGTCATTCTGAAACAAATGGATTAGTGTATCGTAAGGTTGGTGTCCATCCAATAAACATGCGTTTTGGTAAGTGATGTTTATTTCTATAAGGTGAAAGAATCCATTTTGAAATTGCTAATTCTTGTTGGAAAATGGTTAAACATGTAACTTATCCTGTCTAATTTGGCAGTAAAGATTCTCAGTTAATGTTGCACTACAGTATTTCTGTTTCGCACTTCTACTGGCCAAGTTTATTTTACATCTAGTGTAATACTTTTTGTTTGGTCAATTAAAATGATAGTTTTGGGGGAAACAAGCTATTAGGCCATGTTATCCACCACTTGGTGGACTTCTAGCGCCCAGAAGAGCCACGACCTGAAAGGGCAGCTTCAGTAAGGTCATCAGATCCATTTTGAATCTAGCCTCATATATTGACGGAAGCAGCGAGAATCAGCGTAACACATACTCATGCTAACGTCCATCGCTGTGTGGTATCAGGTTTCTTCCAGCGCGTCAATAAGCTCTTTCTTAGCGAGCGAGCCAGAGGACTGCCCATCAAGGACTTTCTACGGCGAAATGCAGCCAACGCCATCTCATTGGGTAACATGCTGATGGGCATGGCCTCTATCCTGTGCAGCCTGAATGGGTAACTAACTAAAAACAAACTCATTTTACTGGCAAGGTCAAAGTAATAGTAATTAGTTGTCTGACTAAAACGAAAGTCAGATCAGTTGTCTGACCATTACTAAATAGTCAGACAACTACTTTCACCTTTTAAAACGTTTTCTATTTATAATATCCATCATTATACAATACTATTGTAGTTAGTTATGCGTGCCGGCCATATTGGATACAAAACATTATTATTTTCATTTATACTTTCATATATGTTATTAATACAGATTATTTTCTTTGTTCTTTCTCATCAGACACCACTATTTAGCATGCTGGCTGGTTTTGATTGGCTACCTGCTGGATTTGGCAGATGGAGCAGTTGCCAGGCGACTGGATGCATGCTCTCCCCTGGGTGAGTGAAGTGTTTTACTTAGCAGCACGTCCCACAATAGAACTATGTGGCCAGTGCTTAAACTGGAAGGGAAAATGGAGTACATCAACCTAAATAGCCCCTAACTGACCACTATAGGCTTTTCTTGAAAAAGTAATTTCCAAAGGGACATTAAAACAATGTCCCTTTGGTATCACAGTGGTCCAGTGTTCCTCAACCCTCTTAATAAATAGATTATGCATCCCGTGATTAGGGAAAAAGGCTGGAGTTCTATGTGAGAGCAGCCTTTCACCGTTGTTTTAGCATAACAAACAAAGTACTCCGTGAATAGCAGTCGACTAGAAGTACTACCCGAATCCCGAATGAAATCAACTTATTAATTTGACTTATTTAAATTGACCAAATTTAGAAATATGTGAAATGGAAAGTCATTTCAGTATGCCATTAATGTGTCCTTGTTGCAACTGTAACGGACCACATCGACTTCATGTTTAGCGATATGGCATGAAGTAAAATATATTTCATGAAACAGAAATTCTCACGGGCCAAAAATAGCTCCCAGGAGTGTGGAGAATTGGACCCTTTGTGTCCTCTCAGGGCCTTTCCTGCCCCACCTGTCTCCCCTCCCTTCATATTTGTCTTTGTCAATTGAACAATAACTTTTCCGATGCTGCGGCCTAAGGCCTGAGGATCAGGCTCCGATTGTCTGCCTGATCCTGCTGCTTTGAGGGCCATGGCATATCTCAAATTGCTCAAATAGTTCACCCTGGGAGGTGGAATTCCACTGGCTTTTTTTTTTTTTGTCAGAGCTGTGGACTGAGTTAGCTCATCCTCACGATCCATCCATAACTTCAACAGAATGCCCCCCAAACACCTCTGGGAATGTTGTTTACCCATTTCTGCTGACGCTGGAAATTCCACTGCACTACAGTGTGTTTGTGACATCCACCTACATCAATGTAGGTGGATGTTGGTTTAACATACATGCATGCACCATTACACATTGCAAAAGTCTCTTTTCAGCCGCCGTGTCCCTTGAACTCTATTTTTGGATTTTATTTTTCCTCAGGTGCGAAATTGGACGATTTTGCTGACTACACCACCTTTGGCATTGCCACGTCTCTGCTGCTGAGGACGCCCCACCTGATTGACAACATCCTGTGCATGTGCTACGGGCTGTCCGTGTTCATCCGCGTTTGCTTTTATACAAGCGGTACGGCAGAACAAAAATTCAACCTAAACGGTTTAATGAGATGAATCTATTTGATGACTTAAACAGGATATGGAGTTGGTTAGCTAATAGGTTGATATTTAAACTGTATCTCCTTATATAAGTTAGGTATACATTGTACCGGTTTGAGTTCATTCTGTATGGAAGCTTGACACACTCTTAGTTAATTCATAATAATCATTAATTCATTCATAATCACATCAAATATTGGTGGATTTGCCTTCCTTTTTGGAATAACTCATTAGGGTCTCAAACAAAGGCCACAGATTATACTTAGATTCTCCTCTTAATAAATGATGAAGTCATAAAACCCTAGAATCATATATTTTCCAAAAGTCAGTGTGTTGACCTTAGCTCAACACAACACAACTCAAATGTAACACCATAACCCAAAGGGATACGCCAAGATATCAGTAAATTGATTCTCATTACAAATTAATTATCGTCACTACTTTATGGCATCTTCATTTGTGTCATATTGGAGCTATACCTCCTCGAATTAACTTATACTATCCATCAATTCCACCTGAACCAGCTCTTATCATGTGTCCTGAATTAATCATATCTCAATTCCTGTTCACTGCTTTAGGCCCAATCCCATTTCTACCCCTTACCCCTTCCCCTTACCCCTCCCCCTTGTTTTGAAGGGGTAAGGGGAAGAAATGGGATTGGGCCTTAAGCTCATCCCCTGATTGAATTGATTGTGTGTTTGTCTGTTGCAGGGATCCCGTTTGTGTACCGGGGCCTACCCTGCCTCTACTCCTCTGCCATCCTGGCCAGCGCCTCTCTTCTGTCGGGGGGTAACACAGTGTTGCTTAGGACCACCGCAGTGGCCCTTATCCTCTTTATGGTCAGCCACAGCTTTTACCCTCACGACAGGGTGCTGGAGTCTCAGAACTGGAAGAAGGCCATTTCAGCACCACAGCTTTTACCCTCACGACAGGGTGCTGGAGTCTCAGAACTGGAAGAAGGCCATCTATGCAGGGGGTAAAGCACCGTTTGGTTGGCATATTCTCTCTACCAATAGGACTAGGTGTTTGTTTGTGTGTTGGTTTACTTTGGGGAACAATTTGTGGAATTGGAAACCTTCATGTTAAAATCCATTTTACAATTTGGAGAGTTTGAGTCACATTTTGGTGTTCTTTGATTGTATTGCAAGAAAAAAAAATGAAAGGGAGTCTAGTACCTTCGAGAACATAACACATCCAAATGTTTTTTTTGACACTGCAGGCATCATCATGGTGTTCTCTTCCATCCAGTCCTTGTGTTGTGTCTACTACCTGCTGTGGTGTGTCTCCTACATGCTATTCCCTGGATCCCTCTGGAGCAGCAAAGTGTAGAAGAGAACACACTCCAGTGGCCTCTGTCTCTCTCTCTTTGTCCCTACACCTGCCGGGCTGGCAGGTAGTCAGAGGCCATCCAGGGCCCATGGAGCACACCAAAGCCCATGGAAAACTTCTTGAGGTCACTGAAGGTCCAACCTTGACTTGCTTACACACTAGCAAAGAGAGTCATCTCGCAAAGTAAATTCTTACTTCTAATTATGTTATTAAGGGTTTATCTGGGTGTGCATTAAGCATCAGAAAATGATGCTCCATGAAAACCATTGCGATCTCAAATTTCCTTCCGATCCGAGTATATTTTCCCTCCTGGCTACGTAGCCAAGCGGCCGACCAAATGCCGTGCCCTCACATTACGTTGACGGTGAGGCTGTGTGAAGCTACAACGTTTCAGACTTGGTACAAACTACATCAAACAACAAATGGTGGTGGGGGGGTGGGGGTAGGGTAGACCTTCAGGACACACCACTACAAGTCTTTCCAAGACACTGTTTATTAGCGGACTTTGAGATGTACATTCATTTACTTTTTGATATTTTTCTGAGAAGGTGTGTAGTGGATACATCCCTCTGTGATATGTTCTTTTAATTTATGTTCGATCCTGTTGTCCATCACTTCAACGTTCATGGTATGCCCGGTAAGGGAACCCTACAACAGGTTGGTTGGTGATGTTGCGAAGTATGGTTCTTTGTGACCTGTATGTAGTCTTAGCAGGATCTGATTCCCAGCCTGTTCTAAAACATATAATCTTTTTGCTGTTGCAATTACATAATGACAATGAGTACCCCCATTCCCCCACCCAAATATGTAAAGCACATAGGACCAATCTGACTGAAATGCCCTTATTTTATCCAAATGTAAACAAGAGATGTTAATGGGAAACCCTTGAAATATATTTGGGTTAACATTGACTTGTGTGACATTATGGGAGTTCAGTGTCCTTCAGCGATGGATGATCCTTTGTCTTTTTGCTGAGTTCTTCAGACATCTCAAATTCCATACTAGTGCGTCAGTTTTTTGCACAATGGGAATGTCTATTATAGCATTATGGCAGCTTTGTATTGACGGAGAGTTTTTATCAGCACAATACTGTCAGTATATATTAAGGTATATTGTTGATTCCCTTTGACTGTAGTCAACACGTGAGGTAAATGTTGTATCCAATTCTAACACTTGTATAAATCAATCATCTATGTAACATCTCATTTGAAATATTAGCGATCCCGATTTTAGGATACTGCGAAGTAAACAATAACTTTAATATTGCCATGATCGATTCTATGTTTTTTTCTTTTCTCTATTGGATTTTGGTATTTGGGCATTTTGCTTGTACATCTTTGCCTCTGTTTTATGAGGCTATTGGTTTGACTTTCCAAAGTAATCCATGCATGAATACATTTGTGTCTACATTTAGAATAATATCCTTTGTTAAAAAACTTGAAAGAAAAATAAGGACCTAGAATGAAATTGCTGTTCTTTATAAATAACTGGCATACAATAATTGTCAATTAAGTTGCCTGCAATGGTGAAATTGTAAACATCAAACTAGATATGGTTTTGCTGCTCTTCTATCTGCAGCTTCCATAACTTATTGCATTCCAGTTCTGATTAAATAAACACCACATTCATTCCCAATGTTTTCATGTACTCCCACTTTGAAACTGCAAGGTCAGTGTTGTATGCATTCTGAGCATTGCCGGGTCATTGTCCACATTTACACAGCAGATAAGGGCATGTACAAAAATCTGTATTTTTGATTCTGCTCATTTTGAAAATAAAAAGACGGCAATATGACGTATTTTCTGGCATTTTTCTGAATTATGGAAATACTGCTCTTACAAAAGTAGCACACCTATCTTGTATCATTGTGTCAAATGTAACTTGACTCCTTTGCGCTGTTTTCAATCAATCATAATGGTACTTGACCATGTCCAGAATACACCTTGATCACCACCATAGTATTCACCATACAGAATGTCTTTAAAAACCCCAACACACTATGATCACTCTAACACACACTGGATTCATGTTTGATTGGGATGTCTGGTGGCAACTGCCACAAGTGGGGATGTATGCCTGCTATCTTGTTGTATTGGGCGGGGTCTATGAGCCCTTGGGACGGCAGGGCGTCTGTGGCGGCCAGGTCCAAGGTGGACCCCAACAGCTGGATGATAGCGGAGAAGGTTGGACGGTCCTTAAAGCTCCACATCCAACAGTACTTCATCAGGTTGTACCTAAAACCATACAGGTCGGGGGAAACATTTAATATTGTGGCTCTATGAAGGATTCCAGTCATTGTAGTTTTAAGAACAAATTTGATTTGTTTTGCGTCTTCCATCAGGACTCCTTTGAGGTCTAGCATCAATACTTTCATCTGGGCCAGGAGTCATGGCCGCTCCGAGTAGCAGGTTACGCTGCACTCACAGAGGGGCCCCGCAGCCTTCTGGTTGTTCCATTCGGTAGGAACGCTCAAGATGTGGAAGCACAGACTGGGGTTCCAACTCAGGATATGGAGGGGACCCTGTAAAAAAAACAAATATCACAAAGGATTGATACAACAATCGCACTTCTGTAGAAATGTACAATTAATGAAAAGGACTCAATACCAAACCGATAATATGTTTTCCAATATGACTTGAGTTGAGGAGCTAATAGAAATGTATTACAATACCTGAGGTTATAAGTTCATATAATAAGATTCCAAACGACCACCTAGGAAATCAAACCAGGAGCCAAAGAATCAGAAACAAATGATCATAGTTAAATTACAGAATCATAAAACTGTGTATGTGATGCAATGCAAGGCCAAATGAAGATTCAGTTCAATTAACTTTCAATGTAATCTATTAACCGGCTGTAGGAAATTAGTTAAAATGGGGGTGTAAAGCTGTACAATCCCACCATAACCCCAAACTGAATACACTCACACATCACTCATGTGGAGGGCTGGCTGGTTGGTAATCCTCTCAGGAGCCAGCCACTTTAGGGGTACCTCCATGGGGCGCTCCCTTGTAGCTCTGTCTGTTTGGTGCTCGGCAAATGCTGTGCCCAATCCAGACACCCTGGCAGACAGGTCGGGGCCAATCAGAATGTTCCTTGCAGCGACATAACCATGCACTACCCTGTGTTCTGTCAGGAGGTAATCCTTCGAACAGATAAAAAGAACAAAACAAACAAAACAAACAAAACAAATGTATGATGATTAAATTGAACCAAAAACGATGTTGGGCTTTGATGAGTGTTGTACTACTAACATAGCATCTAATATATGAGTGTTTTGCAGGAGTGTGTGTGTGTGTGTGTGTGTGTGTGTGTGTGTGTGTGTGTGTGTGTGTGTGTGTGTGTGTGTGTGTGTGTGTGTGTGTGTGTGTGTGTGTGTGTGTGTGTGTGTGTGTGTGTGTGTGTGTGTGTGTTGTGTGTGTCTCCATGTTTCATAATGTTCTCACGACAGAGTGACTCACCAGGCCCTCTGCCACCTGGGTCGCCAACAGAAACACTGACCTCTCCGAGACGTGCAGCAGCCCCTTGTCTGAATCCTTCTGGAAATACAGACCTCTCCCTCACTTTACTGTATCAAGGGTTTGCAGGCCTTTCTTTTACCTCTATTTGTGGGGGGGGGGGGGGGGGGGGGGGTTGCGATTGAACTTACCTCTCTGAGGCCCCAGAGGAAATGGAGCAGGTTGCCTGGGCTGTGGGCCTCCAGGACCAGGTACATGGGCAGACGCTGTGCCTGGCAGCACAGCATCCGAACCAGCCGCTCACTCTTATTATTGCACACCTTGGCATGGAACAGAATCCACTCAGCAAACTCTCTTTCTTCAGACGGGCTGGCGGGATCTACAAAGATATGGTACAGATACAAGATCGAAAAAAACAAAGCAATACAAAGATTTGAAAAGAAGCGGTGCTCCATGTCATTCCCGTTTAGTTTAGTCCATGACGGTCCAAAGGAGAGCAGACGCATGGATAACAGGTCCAAGTGTTTCAACATCACTGTTAACAGTGAGCAATAGCTATTCCTTCGAATTAACTGCTGATGTATTATTGGGGGGGCAGGATAGTCTACTGGTTATAGGGTGTGTGACTCTCAGCTCAAAGGTTCTGGGTTAGGACTTCAATGTCCGCAGTCTAGTTGTGCGCAAGACAAAGCCCTTCCATTATGTCTGTCCATTAAGACTAGTGCAAGCCTAACCCACTTTCTGTGTTCGTTCTCTAGGTTGCAACCTTGATAATTAAGGGAGTTTTTCCCAGCAGCTAGGGTTAGGAGGGGGTTACCATATAATTGGGCCGATGAATCCCCTTGAGAACATATGATTAAGGGCTATACAATTCCAATTGACTAGAGCTCACCCCGGAGGGCCTTCACCACCACTGCTGTGGAGCGTCCCTCTCTGGTTAGCCAGCCTCCGCAGACAGGGCCGTAGCTCCCCATGAACAACAGCTCCACACCATCGACATCCCACTCTGCAGGCATCTCCCATGGGTGCAGAGCATCTCTCACTCCACAGGGGATCACAGGCACTGCACCCAGGGAAGAACAATGCTGACCTTCTGGGGGGAAATGAAAAGGAAAAATGTAAAATCCATACGATAAGCCCGGGAATGGATCCACTGTAAACAGTCTCTACTCTACATTTAACAAGTGCAGAAGAAAAGTAAAGCAAGTCATGTGATTCCGTGAAGGGATGTATATGTGTAAATGCTCCTACTGTTGGCGTTCTGCGCTGAGCTGCCTATGAAGCTCAGCGGGCTGATTCTCCTCTTCCTGAGGATACTGCAGAAGATGAGGGACACCACGACCACAGAACTGATCACCAGTACAGTGGGAATAACGACCACAGCCACCGAGTCGGACGCTTCTTCATCTTCAATCAATTCAATAAGAAACAAACAGAAACAAGGTACAGTGAAGGAGATCCTGAACTACAGTATCCACGATCACAGCACACACGTGCTGTGATCGTGCACATACAGAACGTGCACATACAGATAATGAGACCTTTAAAACATACAGCATGCTGGACCCGAGCTGCTGTTGCTACACCTTGCCTGCACCTCCATGGGAGAGAGCTGACACTATTGTTGACATTTCTCCTATGCATAAAAAATGACAGGGATACAATAAATTAGTTAAAAATATATATCCTTAATAATATTTTTAGAGGTCACCTTACAGCAACGCTATTACACTCGCAACATTTAATTTAATTGAATGTATTATGTGTCTGAGCCAAGCAATGTTTCTCAAATTCTATTGTTAAAAATGTATACTTTTTATATTAAATATAGCCCTATAAATGTGTCAATATTTTATGATTATAATTCCATCCTCCTACCGTGTGTATTTCCATTTTAATCGAAAAATCTTCTTTAAAAGGGTCCTTTAAGTCAAGATAGAAGCCTTATAAGACTAAAAGAAAACCACTCTTGAACACAGCTCTGAATGTTTCTCGGATGTCGAATGTCCTTTCTATGCAACTGCTGACCGTTAAAGACACTCGTAATTTGACCAGACGTTAATAATTAACATAAGACCCACATGATAACAGGTGCATTTCTGTCCTCTGATAAATATTGCATTGGCCTGAGTGTATACGGACTGCAACCTGTAATGTAACCACAAGATGGCACAAATCGGCAACAAATAGCCCACTCTTGTGCTCCTTATCTCAGGGGGAAAAAACTGCAAGAGCGATGCTTTTGTGCAGTATTGATGATATAAGTAGAGATACATTTATGAATAAAAACTTATAAAAAAATATCATGATCTAAAAGCAAGCGAACAAAGTCCTTTCCGATAGCAGTGAAGACATTTTCTGAGTGCTTTATTCCGTCTTTCCGATACGAATAATACTCAGGCGTTGAATAAATGAACACAGAAGACCCGCCCACCTCATTTCTTATTGGCTAAATGGCAACGTTCTAACACAAACTAGCCCGTGGATTGGATAGAAACCACTGCAGTCAGGAAATCAACACGGAACATGTTTAGAAAAGTTATCGAGTATTGCTTAAGCGGATTGTAGTTTAGTGCAGCACAGTTTGAAAACATGGCTCACTGCACGGTGTGAAAACACAACTAATCGCCAAGACGGTTTCACGTTGAATAAGCGTGTTTTTAGAAGAAACTCCGAAAACTGCAGTCCAAAGACCACCAACCGGATCACATCTTGGCCAGGTAGGCTGCTGTGTTGTTCCGTTTCCAAGGATTGCCTTGCTGATGTCATTCTGGAGGAGGGCAGAACAGGTGCGCTGACTCAACTTCTGTGTGCGTTGTTCTTTGGCGAAGGACTGCAAACGGGATACTAATTCACGCAACACAACCACCCGACTCCTGGTTTGAAGCGGTTCAGCATCGGGTTAGGGACCTTCTCCTATAGCGTCACACAGTTCTCTAGGGGTGACCAGTCCTGAGGCTCAGGGGGGCTCGGTGGTCCGAGACCAGCTTTATTTAGCCACTGCGCGTACTTCACAAAACTGTTTCCACATTTTCCCTCTGTGCTTTATAGTTTATGATTAATCCTCGCAAGCGGTTATAGTCTTGCGTGGCTTTTGGAAGTCATTGGTGGCTCATTGAACGGAATTACGCACCGGAACGCGCAGGAGAGGGGAGAGCGTGAGAGACACCGGAGCATCACCGTGATCCTTTCCCTCCTATGCGACAGCATTGACGCAGGTCTCGCCTCCCAGATGTACACAGGTGGTGCTTAAATAATCCACGATAATGACAGCTCTACAATAACAGACGACTGTGATCAGTGAATGGGCTGCTGTTCGCCCGATGGAATACGACGCCAGAGGACATATTGCTTCGTGTCAACTTCGATATCTGCCATGATTTAAACGTTTCATGTCGTCGCGGTTTAGGAAACAACATTGGTTTTGCATTAAATAGCCTGCATTCGTTATTGGACTCGTTTGAACGCGTGGAGAGACATTCATCATGTCCAAGACATTGAAAAAGAAGAAACACTGGTCCAGTAAAGTACAGGAGTGTTCCGTTTCATGGACCAATGATGGGGAGTTCGGCACCATGGTCGACATTCAAGGGGGTGCGGAGTCGGGAGAGTTCCCCAACCTCGGACCGCTAGTTTCAGAAGCAATGGTTTGTCACGTCGGACGGTTTCCCAGCCCCGGAGACGTGCTGCTGGAAGTGAACGGCACTCCAGTCAGTGGGCTCACCAACCGAGACACCCTTGCTGTCATCCGCCACTTTCGAGAACCAATTCGCCTGAAGACTGTGAAACCAGGTGCGTGGTGTCTAAACGACAATACTACTACAACTTTATTATTCTGGGAATACCTTTCCATCTTACACACACACGCACACGCACACAAACACAATGATTGAGCTATGCATTTCTAGATCAACTCTGGGGTAAGAACAGGATACGTTATAAAAACTCTTTGACAATGAATCTTGGTCCTTATCTGTACTTGTGGGACAAATGTGTTCGCTTGTCTTGGTGTTCTCCATTGACCAGATACAGCCAAAGAGCAAATTAATTATGGAATTATGTGTGAAGTGTATTATACAACACTTTCCCTCAGCGCAGAATGTGGATACCTTCTGTGGAATCAGAATTCTTCTCTGGCATTTTTTTTATAACCCTTCTGTTTCCTGTGTGTACACACATATGTACCTGTCCAAAGGCCCGACAGACATCAAGCCACACCCACATTCTCTTCACATGCCTTTCCATTTGTTGCCTGTTGTTAACTACGTGGCTTTGGTGATCTACCCTCCGTTCGGGTTTTCTTGTCACTCCTGTTTCTTGACATATTTCTGAACGGATATCCAACAGGCTCGGCCACAAGTGCTCTGTGCCTGTGCCTGTGCCTGTGCCTGTGCCTGTGCCTGTGCCTGTGCCTGTGCGTGTGCCTGTGTGTGTGACTTGATCCTTGCTATGATTGGTGAGGGGCACTTTGTACACTTCGACAGTATTTTGGTTATCTTGGCCCCGCCGACGTGCCAGCGCCCTTCTGCCCGCAGTTTTAAAGGGCGAATCTGACTATAATTGATTCAATTAGGCCCATCTTCTCAATTCCCTCAGATGCTGCGTCGGATTGTGTACTAACAAGATGAAATGGAGGAGGAGGTCGACACCATTGTGTAACTCACAGGCATTCTAAACCCTGTAACCATTGAACGGTTACAGGAAGGACTGGATGAGGCTTTCAGAAATGGAAGTGTGTTGCTAGCTACAGTGGCCGTCTACATAGTTTTGTTTTGAAACCTTTTACAGAGACTTTTTTAACTGTTTGTTGACACTGACCGACTTTATGTTAGTAAATTCCAGTCTAAAATATCCCCTCTTCAAGCAACAGGATTGGTCAAAACAAATAAGTATGGCCTCGTTCACCATGTTTTTATCTCGTCTGCCATCAGAGTGAACATATGAAATTGTGTGTGTGTGTGTGTGTGTGTGTGTGTGTGTGTGTGTGTGTGTGTGTGTGTTCACGTTCACGTAAGACCTGTGGAGCCCCCCCCCGCCCCCCAATTCTTCCCAAGCCTCAGTTTGTGTTATTATATCCCCTCTCCCTTCCCGCATGATTAATTCATGCGTCATCCATCTTTCATGGTGTTTCCATGCCAAGATGAGCCGGCTGATGAGGAGGGTCAGATGTGTGCAGATGAGCACTCAGATCCCTCCCTCTCTCCCTGAAATTGCACTATTTTATATAATTTGAGAGAGAGAGAGAGAGAGAGAGAGAGAGAGAGAGAGAGAGAGAGAGAGAGAGAGAGAGAAGAGAAGAGAGAGGTGGAGAGAGAGAGAGAGGAGAGGAGAGAGGAGAGAGAGAGAGAGAGAGAGAGGGAGGAGAGAGAGAGAGAGAGAGGAGAGAGAGAGAGAGAGAGAGAGAGAGAGAGAGAGAGAGAGAGAGAGAGAGAGAGAGAGAGAGAGAGAGAGAGAGAGAGAGAGAGAGAGAGAGAGAGAGAGAGAGAGAGAGAGGTCGTGAGTTACCCGGGGTTAATATTGTGGGTTGCGAGACGGGCTAGGGGGCACTCTGCGAGGAGGCGTTTGTCTCTGATGTGCATCTTCTCTTTGCTCGACGCTGACGTAATGGGAAGTAATTTTTATCCCATAATGGGAAGATGAAGCAGTAGCCTGCTTGTGTACCTGCTGCTTTGGACAGCACAGCAAAACTAAAAGTTCCATCTGCCCACCAGGGAAGCATTTACAAACATATTGTTTATCCTGTAGCTGCCAACTGAACAACCCGCCCTCACCCCCCCATCCTACTTTCCTCTCTACTTGGTATTCATTCCATCAGATTCCCACGCACACACACACCTTCCATATGCCATCTCATCCTTTTCTTTCTCCAAAGAAGCCTATTTCTATTACTACACTTAAATATATAATAATAATATGAAGTCTACCTTTTCGCAGCTTTCCACATCTTCGTCTCCCTGTCCCTGTCCGTGTGTGTGTGTGTGTGTGTGGTGTGTGTGATGTGATGTGTGTGTGTGTGTGCTGTGTTGAGTAGTGTGTGATGTGTGTGTGTGTGTTGTGTGTGTGTGTGTGTTGTGTGTGTGTGTGTGTGTGCCCACCCCCGCCATAGTAACATACACCAGTATCTGTATAACATAAGTGGGAACCACGCCCCCAATGTTAATACTAACTGAATGGAATTCTGAATGCGCAACGGTGTGACGTTTCTTCCCATTGTTGTGCTACAGCTAACGCTAGACACATGGCCATGAGAGAATGTTCAAAGTGCTCGTCTGGCTCCTATCCAGAATGTGTACTTCGCGTGTCCTCCTCTCACGGGCACGGAGGAACGCGCAGCCGTGCACGCTAACCTTGACGAGTGTACGGTGATAAAACGCTATCGTTCGTTGCTAAGCCAGCATCTGCGTGGCTGCTCATTGATTGATGCCATGAACAGATATATAATTGGTTCATTGGACCTTAATACATAGGCTTATACTTACGGTATATAATACACAGATGCTTTTTTGTACTACAGGAGGGCATATAGTTGAGGATTCTTATGGGGGCACTGTTAGTAGCCCCCTAACAACTTATAATGGCACTGGAAGTAAATAATGTCTACCGTCCTCTGTAGCTGATTAAAACCCATTGACAGATAAAAAAAATTCTAACAACCACTGACATTTTTTTAACCGCCAAATCCAGCTGTTAAGCCAGCCTCATTCCCTTTCCTTTTCCTCTTGCTCTGCTGTTGATGATGAGGTCCCACAACCCTTTGCAGGCCCATGTCTGGCCCGGAACACCTTGAGGAAAAGCGAGCACTCTACACATGGCACAGCTTGAGCCCGTAGGAGTCATTGGCTGCCAACCCCTCGGGACTGCTTCCAAGGTCACTCACTGTGCCCAGACTCTCCCTGAGCTACCCAAAATAATGAACCATTTTGGTTCTGCTCACAACCCCCCTACAGTTCACTTCTTTCCCCTTCATCCTTCTACCTTCTTTGAAGTGTTCTGAGTGTGTGTGTGTGTGTTAATATGTTAAATCCCAGTTATCCCTGTAACTTTTGATGAAGCGTGTGTATCCAAAGCTGGTCGGGCTCTGATAGCTGTCACTCTCCACGGATGCATGAAGCGAAACGTGTGTGTGTGTGTGTGTGTGTTGTGTGTGTGTGTGTGTGTGTGTGTGTTGTGTGTGGTGTGTGTGTGTGTGTGTTGTGTGTGTGTGGTGTGTGTGTGTGTGTTGTGGTGTGTGTGTGTGTGTGTGTGTGTGTGTGGCTTTGGTCTACAGAGGCCCCAGATACCAAGTTCTCTCTCTCTATCACTCTCTCTCTCCTTCTCTTTCCCCCTCACACCCCCGGAGACAAGGAGTAAAACAATATAATATAACCCATCCTTCAATCTGCTCTATGAGGGATCACAGCCATGCTGATGTGATGTTCTCTCTTATGTTCTGTTCTCGCAGCTTGAAAAAACTGAAGCGACTCTTCCTCCTTCCTCGGGGGGATGAGCTCATTCCTTAATTAAACCTCATGCCTTTGTCTTGTAAGAGAGCCCTGAGGCACATTTCTTGGGGGTTGACCTCCAACACCACGCCTGGAGGTCGCCTTCCTTCCTGCATGCCATCCTGAGTGACAAAGACAACCCGGCCACTTGATTGCCCCTGGTAGCCCCCCCCCCCCCCCCCCACAGTCCAGTCATGAGCCTGGACATGGCGGAAGCCCTCCATGTGCCTTATCTCCATGGTGAGCCCAGTCGTGCTTCCCTCCACTCTGCCGTGTGTGAGTGCAGTGGTGTCTGGCCTGTGTGTGTGGTGTGTGTGTGTGTGTGTGTGTGTGTGTGTGTGTGTGTGTGTGTGTGTGTGTGTGTGTGTGTGTGTGTGTGTGTGTGTGGTCTCTCACCCAGCCTGCAGAGCACTGTCAGCAGGGATTATGTGTCACCACTGAATGGTTTCCAGGAAGTACACAAAAACATGCACACACACACACACACACACACATTTGGCTTCTTGTCTCACCTTATTTGTAATTGGTCCCTCTCCGCCATCCTCTGAGGCTTTCTACCTGACTGGAAGAGGAGGTCAGCTTCTAAGCGTTACATGGACAGGGCCTTGGAACAAGGTGTTGGTGATGAACAGCGGCCATCTTTCATGCTTCCTCAGAAAAAAATTGTCATTACAATCCCACTAAATTCTGATATGCCTTGATCACAGAGGTTTAATAGTAGGGGTGAGCCCAGTCGTTATCTTGGGGAATTTATTATGGGCACTTGGATGCATTGAGAGTAGTAGACGCGTAATTAACTTAAAAGATAACTTCTCATTTTTTTTCTTTCCATCATTTAGCCGTGTTTGTGGCTGACTAATGCCGACAACAATTGTATCGTAGTAGGATATAGTCTCTCATACCCTATACACTCTATAGTCTTTCCCTGATGATTCTATCTTTTAAAACCAGGGAAAATACAGAATTTCAAAACGGGAGCAATGGCGAAAGGCTGTCGAGGAAGCAAGGAAAGAATAGTAGGCTACTAACGTTGGTTGGAGGAAAACGAGAATGAAAGATGGAATTATAATTGCAGCGTGAGACAAATTCGGGCCTTCATCCCCACTATACTTAAGAGAGCCCAGAGCACCACCCTTTGACAGCCTCCACCCCGTGACTGCAAACCCTCCAAACTGCACCAGCTCTTTCAGGCTTTTCCAAACCCCACGTCTTCAAGCTACACCTACTCAACCTGCAGAGGTGTGTGTGTGTGTGTGTGTGTGTGTGTGTGTGTGTGTGTGTGTGTGTGTGTGTGTGTGTGTGTGTGTGTGTGTGTGTGTGTGTGTGTGTGTGTGTCCGCGCATGCACGAAAAGTGGGAATGAGGGCACATCCGTATTGTTCTTCTCTTTTCTGACGCTGAGTGGTGACGTGTGGTGTGTGTGTGTGTCATGCAGGCTGGGCTACGGGTCTGTGGTGCTTCTGTGTGTAATTTTGTGGCACATATTGTGAACATGATGGCACATCCGTATTGTTCTCTCCCTCCCTCTTCTGACAGCCTTATGAAGTAGAACAGCGTCACGTGGGAGGGGCGCACACTCATGCAGGCTGGGCCTACGGGTCTGTGGTGCTTCTGTCTGTAATTTTGTGCACATATTTGAACAGATGCGACCTGCTGTCCTCTCTCTCTCTCTCTCTGTCTCTGTCTCTGTCTCTGTCTCTCTCTCTCTCTCTGTGTGTGCGCAACCCGGTGGTTTTATTTATTGATCAGATGCCCTTTGATTCAATTGCTTTGTTTTTATCTCTTGTGTTCTTCTTGTGCCAGGTGGTAGCATGGGGTTAGTCCTCACACTGCGTTTGTGTGTGTGTGTTGTATCACTGTATCTACCATTGAGCATTGTATTTACTCTCTGGGCAATAAAGGAACAGTCAATCTCGGTTGGATCTCAGTTGGATCTCAGGGGCTCTCGTCACGTCTTAGGCTTGGCAGCCTCCATCAATTCAACCCCCTCCTCCCCAAGCCCACTCAGCTGTTTCGCTCCACCACTTGAACCTCGAAAAGATCCATTTTTATTTGTTCACTCCCTCTCTCCTCCTCCCCATTCGGCTTGTATCCATGACAGCATTGCATACAAAAAGAGGCCACCTGTTAGACACACACACACACACACACACACACACACACACACACACACACACACACACACACACACACACACACACACACACACACACACACACACACACACACACACACACACACACACACACACACACAGCTGCTGCCCCAGGAGTCTTGTCTGCGTTCACAACAACGCTGCGTCATTCTTTTTTTTTCCCCATTGTCTATTCTAGTGACTGAACATCGTTGGCTTGGATGCTTCTTGCTGCCTTCGACTGGGACCATTTATTAGATGCATGAGATGTCCCATAGTTAAACGCTGTTCAATTTAAAAGAAAACACTGAGGCAATGTTCATATTATTTGCATGGCTCATACCGAGTGCAGTTTCTTAATGGTACAGTTAGGATTGTGATTGAACACTGAAGCATTTGACTACAGTCGGACAAACTGGGTGAAGCAGGCAAACGCAGAGATGGGAACTCAAAAGCCCTAAAGAACAGAGCTAGAACTCAAAAGGCCACATAGCTAAAGTGTGAGCGAGATCCAAAATAATTAAGGTAAAAATGAAACGGCCACCGACCGGCTTTGGCATATCCTATCGCAGTCGCTTTCCCTAGTCAGTGGCAAAAACATAGGATTTCTTTAGTAAATGTGACAAACTGGCATATATTACTGTGTAAGACATCTGTAGACGTTTAAAACAAGAAAATCAGGGTTCACTGGTCTGTTATGTTTATTAAGCTAGGATGATGTAAGAACCATGAGATAATGGAGCTATTTACCATCGAAGCTGCACGGCTAGGTTTGTGGCCAAACACCCTGTTTTTTAACACAGTGGCCTGTGCACGTATAAATATACCCTGCAGGCAAGTGGCGGCATGGGGATCGGGAACAAATCCATCCGGTGTTGTGAGTTCTTCAGGTGATTGTAATTGTCCCTGAGGAGGGGATGTTCTCATCCAGTCACCGGTGCACTGAAGACTGGACATCACAGCTTTCCTGCTCGGTGGAGATATGCTCCTTCCAGTGACCTCAGGAATGCATGGATGTCCTGATCCCCGCTTTGCATAGCTTGTTAGCCTATTTAACAGATTATTGATCAGCCTCTGCCTCTCATAGACCAGCATACATTAGTCTGTACATCCATTATCACGCACACGGTTAATACACACTCTTGTCAGCAATTATGAACCCCATGTTTCACAGATTCGGGGGTTGCATAAGTGAGGCGACCGAATCGAATGCCGAGAGTCCTTGCACTGCGTGGCGCCGGTTGGTGCCCCCCCTGTGTCTTCTCCTGTTCTGCGCCACACTCCGTTAACAGACTCCTCCGTGGTCCACGGAAGGCAACTGTTATGACGGACTGTCCTCGCTCTGCTCGTCTGATGATCAGTGTTTCCTGTGTTCCGCTAATAGGCCACTGGGAAACGATGAATAGCGCATTGTACCCCGCTCCCCTGTTTAGCAGAGTCCCTCTATACCCTGACCTTGCACTGTGACAGGCCGACAGCCGACACACACAAGTACAAGAACACAGAGTGATCATGTGTGTCCATATGGGATCCTCCCTCCCTGTTGTTTCAATCAATGTGATGAATGTTGCTCTCAGCATCTATTGACCTGCTATCAGAGTATCCTTTAACGGCGATTGTTGAACGCCCGCTCCCACACATTGTGGCCGGCCGGCGCATTGATTTGCCCATTGGATGATGAGCCGTACAACTGCGCCGTGCGCTTCAATGAACCGATCCAATATATCGTTAGTTTGGATTTTACATATTAGTCTTCCTCTTTGTCTCCCTGTTCATGAAAAGATTTGTATATTAAATACATATCCCACAAATTGTCCCAATTTTGTTTTGTTTCATTGTCCTTTGAACTATTTGTACTGCTCTCAGTCGGATGATATAAAATGGTATGGATTATCATATAGCCGATGATTGTATCGCAAGAAAGGCCATTCTTTTTATTACATTCATAAGCAGTGGAAGGACGCGCTCTGTGAACACATTCTCAGGGTCGTATCGCCCACACACACGCCAGGGTCGCGTCTCCCATCAACAAGGCATGTCGCTCTACGGAATGGCGGACATGTCTGGAATGCAGATTTCCAGTTAGTATGAGCACACGGTGTGCTGATGGTGGGGGCCTTTGGCTAGTGTACTGTTACCAACAGGTGCTACTCTTCCTGGGTCACATTGTTTCCATTTCTTCCATCCAATAATAACACCAGTTTCAAGAGACAAAAAATACCCCCCCCCCTCCTCTCCGTCTCCTATTTTTTTCCCATCAAAGTTGTATTTATTTTTTCACGTTTTTTTGTTTGTTTGACACAGCTGCAACGGGTTTTTAATCCATTGTCCCATCGTGTGAGTGTGCGTGCGCGTGCGTGTGCACCTCCTCTACTGTACTCTACCCTGACTGAGCTCCAGATTGTGTGTGTGTGCGTGTGTGTCGGTCTGTGCGTGCATGTGTGTGTGTCGGTCTGTGCGTGTGTGTGTGCACCTCCTCTACTCTACCCTGACTGAGCTCCAGATCATGCAGCCTCTGAGGGCCAGTACAGTAATCCTGTCCTCCCATCAGCCCCTGGTCTGGCTGGGCAGCTCTCTCTCCGTGATGATACAAACTGGTCCGAGGTGAAAAGGCCCCCGGCCTATTGGGATTTCAGATGACATCATTGCATTTAGTCGCAAAGCTGTGTGTGTGTGTGTGTGTGTGTGTGTGTGTGTGTGTGTGTGTGTGTGTGTGTGTGTGTGTGTGTGTGTGTGTGTGTGTGTGTGTGTGTGTGTGTGTGTGTGTGTGTGTGTGTGTGTGTGTGTGTGTGTGTGTGGACAATGAGGTCGGCAGTAAGGTATCAAAGGAATGTGGATCAGGCAATTGTTCGCCATGGCTTTAAAAATGCATAACCTGTTTTCTCTTTGTCTTGTATTGTTTAAACACACACACAAACACACACATATTGAGAAAGAAGCAGCCGCGGAAGTGTATCCTGGTGTGGTTCGGACCGGGTCGTGTAGATACTGGCCCTTGCCATCAGTGATTCATTAATATAGAGACAATTTTATGTGCATTTTAATAGTTTGGCTGAAGCTTTTATCCAGAGTGGCTTTCAAGTGAGGCTGAGGAACAATCAAAGCACAGCCTCCACGTCGCAGCAGCCTCAAAGCGTACAGGCGTTCACTCGACAGCCTGGAAGAGAAAAGGCCTGTTTCTTTGTTGCTTGTCAGGGAAGCAGGCGAATATCCCGGCAGCGGCACGACACAACACTAGTGCTACGTCAAACCGAATCAACAAGGCGCTAGTTATCATCCTCTTCAGGTGCTTTATAAGGGAATTAAAACGTCCCCTCAGCGGACATTATAATGTACGGACGGGGTATTCGGTCCTGCCCGGTCTGTCAACACGCTGGGGTGTTGGATGTAGAATGTATTAACATTTCACAAAGTAAAATATTGCAACGCTCTTAATATCTTTCCGTTTCTTTTTTTGCAGCTTAAGAGTTTAGCAGATTGGGCTTTCACATAAAATACTTTGCCCCCGGGCGTGCGGCGTGGCTCTGGCAGCTTCTTTAGCCAGGCTGCTTCTGCCTTGATATCTGCCTGCCTCTTGGCTCGGCTCCGGGCTTAAGAGACTGTGTGTGTGTGTGTGTGTGTGTGTGTGTGTGTGTGTGTGTGTGTGTGTGTGTGTGTGTGTGTGTGTGTGTGTGTGTGTGTGTGTGTGTGTGTGTGTGTGTGTGTGTGTGTGTGTTGTGTGTGTGTGTGTGTGTGTGTGTGTGTGTGAATGGGCTCTTTAGGAGCTGGCAGGGTGACACGGCTTCCTCTGACCGATTCAACACTTCAGGGCCAGAATGAGGGAGATGAACTCACACACATACACACACACACACACACACACACACACACACACACACACACACACACACACACACACACACACACACACACACACACACACACACACACACACACACACACACACACACACACACACACTGAAAATGTGACAGACCCCCTAACTGAGGAACTGTGAAACGTCTACAACATAGTAACGGGTTTGAGTACATATTTCACAGTTTTGTTTTGGTCCATTAGTCATCACACACCAAAACACTTTTGACAAGCAATGAACGCACACACACTCAGAACCTTGCCCTGGCATCGTACCTGTCAACTAATCAAACATGCTGGGCGATGGTCAGGCAGGATAGGCAGTCACACGGTGCTACTTCACGGGGCTCCTTTTACCATTTTTCCTAAAACATGCCCTGGCTGTCAGCCATTCAGACCGGTTCTACCTCGAGCGGGCATGGATTGGTTGAAGGGTTAAAGATCATCTATACATAGCCTACCTCATACTGTGGGACAGAATGGTGTGATAATCGTTTGTGACCAGCCTGAATCCTGGACAGCTTTTTGTGATAGTCCATACTCGGGGAGCAGAGAATCTTGTGCGAAATCTCAACGATTATGCACTAGTGTTTATCAGGAACACACACACACACACACACACACACACACACACACACACACACACACACACACACACACACACACACACACACACACACACACACACACACACACACACACACAAACACACACACACACACACACACACACTAAGAGACACACACTAAGAGACACACACACACAGCCAACAAACAGGATGATGGATAAAGTAAGAATGCATTTTGACAATTTCCCGCCCTCGCTGTGGCCCTCCCCTGACACATTAGTCCGGTAAGAGGTCATGCCAGTCAGTCAGTACCGAAGTAAACAGGACTGGGAGGTTCCCTGGTAAAGTGAAATATGCAAAGACCGTTCCCACGCAACATGTCGCACACAACAGCGTGAGAGCTGCGTCTGTGTGTGTGTTGTGTGATTTTGGATGCAAATGTGTGGCGTTTATGAAAGGGAAGCTGGCGTTGCTTTCCATAGCCGCCTCTGCCCTCTAGCCATGTTTGTTGAAGGGCCCCTAAGTACTTGTCGCACAGTCGTCTGTTTTTTTTTCAGTATTGGATTCATGCAGAACCCCTATGAAGAATAGCAATCAAAGTTGTTTTCGAGCTCTCTTTCTAATGGATGTGTTTAGTAAGGGGTTGGTGTTGATCTAATTAAAAAAACGTTGTTGCATCTGACATGGAAAAAAATCACTGGCTTGTGGTTTTCTTGACCTGCTGACCGACGCCTCATGTCTCTCAACCTAACTGGGTTAGGTTGGAAGTCTCGCGTCCCTCCTCCTCTGTAGGTCTTATGCAGACGCTTGGTGGCTCACAGCAGAGGAAGTGGCGGAACTTCAACAATCTAACTTGGCTTGAACACACACACACACACACACACACACACACACACACACACACACACACACACACACACACACACACACACACACACACACACACACACACACACACACACACACACACACACACACACAGTCTTCAGCCCCTTTTTCCCATTTCTCTGGCAGTGTTTACATCAGCTGGTGATGTTGTATTTCTTTGGAAAAAGTTTTTGAGGGGCTTTGGTACAAGGTACAAGCACACTTGATATGGTAAACATAGGACTCGCTCAGTCTCCTGGTAACACGGCGTGGATAACTGATGGCCAGCTGTTGTACAACAACACTCCCACATGACTTCCACGCCCGCCTGATCCATTCCAACCAGCACTGGGCTTTCCCAGAGGGGGAGAGGGAGGCAGGCCGGGGACTGAGTGAGGCAAGGCGAGCTCTTGAGTTGACTAAAGGTTTGCAGATTTATCCCAGAGTCGTACCGTTGGGTGTTAACCGGGTGGGGCCTATCTGCAAGAGGGTCTCATCAGCATGGGGAATCGATATGTATGCCGCCATATGTTTGGGAATGAAGCGCTTCCCAGCGGGATCAGGATCTCAGACGCTAAACCCTCTGCAGTTAGCCAAGTCTGGTAATTCATGGACCAAAAAAAATGGCCACACACATATCTCTCTCTAAGCTGGAGAGACAGGTGCTTTCAGGAGATATAGAGAGCAGATGTTTCGGATTGGGGCAATGCCCTCCACCGCCGGCCTCAGGCAAATGGCCGTCCGCTGCCTTATCTCGTGTCAGACGCATTAGCCGAGTGCTAAAAACTAGCCACACTTGTTTGCAGGTTTCGGGGGGTGTATCTGCACAGTATTGTGTTTCCTAATAGAGCCTGTTCTTCCAGATACTACCCTGGTCTGCTGTGTTTGTCGTTGCCTATTACGCGCTTTGCCATTACAGCAGATTGAAGGCGGAGATTGTCGTCGGCCATGAAAGGCTCTTGTTGTGACGCTCCAGTGAGGCCGGAGTTTATTTCCCCTCTCCCTCGCCTTGGCAACCGACGGGGCGAAACAAAGCACAGTGGGGATGAGGTATCGAGACGCGCCGCCCCGCCACCGACCAATTGGGTGTCAGTTACCCCGGTGGACATCCAAGCTCTGGGAAAACAGATGCAACCTATTCTCTCTGTTCCTTTTAAATATTTAGAGGGAAAGCCTGGTCGGTGCAGGGTTTAACATAACATGGGGGTCATGACTGACTGTGCATGGACAGTCGTTTTAGTGGGTCTGAACATTTAAGTGTTTTTCAGAACGATAAGCACGTAATTAATGTTCTCGAGTGCAAGCTCTATGTTTGTGTGTGCAATACGCGTGTGAATGTCCGTGAAGCGGGAGTGAGAAAAAGAAGGCATTTCAGCGATGCCAATTAGCTGGTTCTCTCAACCACAACGGGATACGCTTGGCCAGGAAAGGACTGGCGATTTCTAGACACACTCACTCAGTCACTCAGTCACTCACTCACTCATACTTTGTGATTTTTAACCCTTTTGTTTTTAAAGGATGCATTAAAGACAAGTTCATGGCTCATAATGTATCTTTTTATATTTTTGGGTGTAATATATATTTATACATAAATGGTGTATAACAATATATGATCATCATAGTTATCTAGAAGATAATCAATATTCCAGTAACCAAAGCAACACGTGGCAGAACCTAATAACAGCGATGGCAATAAAATGATAGGACATTGCTGGAATCAATCCATTCAGCATGAATTGATGGATTGACCCTGAAACGCATCCATGCTGACACGAATGTCATGCGGATAATAGCCAGACACCTGCCCACCTCATCATTAAGCACAAAGAATTAAACGTGTCAAAAGCAGCGTCACCTTGTCAGGCCCATGGTGGGCGGCGGTGGTATCATTTGCCAATTTTGGCTAATGATGCGTTTCCCCTCCCTGCTGTGGGAGTTCGGTCTTGGTGTCATCACCACACAGACACAGGCCAATTTGAGGAAACAAGTCGGTAGGAAGGGCTTCAGCGATCATGCGGAGCTAAGAAGCTGGCCAGCTCCTTCAGCCTGAGCCACCTCTCGCTGCCTCATTAGCCTCCCTGACCAGGACACTCCTTGGACTCTGAACGGCCGTATATATGGGGGCAGAATGTTTTTAGTATGACTCAAACACAATGACACTCGCACAGATACAGACACACAGAGACAGTCTCACACACACACACACATTCCTTTCTCTTGAGCCTCTAAACTTCTGAGTGAATAAGTAAACCCATCAGGGGGCTGAACTAGAATAGGGTTGTTCTAGGTTGTCTCTCTGTTGAATAGTGTAGTTGTTTTGATGTGTGTGGGCAGGAACATGCCTGCTGTGTTGTTTCATTGTAGGCGAAGGGTACTCTCCTTCAGATGATCAAAGTCCAAACCCGCCTGAAATCCAAGCAATGCACTAATTACGACTTTGCCGGGGCATTTTGACCCATTTTCCCCTCTCCATTCATTCAGAATATCGATTGTATTTTTGTGTGCTGAATGTGTGTGTGTGTGGGTGTGTGTGTGTGTGTGTGTGTGCACCGTTTTCCTTTTATCTGTAAAAACATGAGCTGAGCAAACACTCCGGTAGGCCTAGTAGTCCAAGCTGAAACCAACTTTGAGTGTTTGCTCAGTCAGCCAGACTTTAGGTTCACAGTCTCAAAGGCCACACACACACACACGCGCGCGCGCACACACACACACACACACACACACACACACACACACACACACACACACACACACACACACACACACACACACACACACACACACACACACACACACACACACACACACACACACACACACACACCCCTTGTGTAATGTTACTATACATTGCAAAGCCAAATATGAAATAATTCTGCAATTAAAATAGTGTATAATGTACCTCGAATATCAAGATCACAGTATTCACTGAGGCTCTCACTATCTCCATATATATGTAGAATGTCTTTTAGAATTCAAAAGAAACAACATGCGCTCCATTTCTAAGGAAGCCGACCATTCATATTTAATGTGGATATCAATCATCAGGGATTAGCCAAACGGGGGGAGCGAGGCACGAGAGCGGCATGTGCTTGTTAAGCACATCCCATAGTTACCGTGGACGTCAGTCAGGATGGATTAAGGGGGCTGCCAGGCAGGGCACATATGCAGCATGGAGAGGGTTTTTCTGCTGCCGCCTGTAGGTCAGCTGGTCACGTGGCCCGCGCTGGACGCAGGGAGGCCGGGAGCTGCAACCCATGAGTCAGGATTAAATCCATGCCCGAACACCAAATAGTACTGACCTGTTACTGATGTCCCCACTGGAATAGTGAGCATTAGTATTATGTGTTTATTTTAGCATTATTTTTTTTTTTATAGAGAAGAAGGTATGAGAGAGGGGAGGACATGTAGCAAATGACCACGGGCAGGATTCTAACCCAGGTCACTGCAAGCAGGACTCGGCCTATATGGTACGCTCCTCCCGGGGAGCCACTTGGGCGCCCCATTATATATATATATATATATATATATATATATATATATATATATATATATATATATATATATATATATTTCAAAATTACTTTCAAAACAAACGTTTCAAAAGTAACGGGGTGGGGCGGTTTCGGTCGCATTATGATTAGCATTGACCTCGTCGATGTGCACGTCTAGACGAAATCCCCCCGGTGCCAAGGCGGAGGTGGGCTGGTTTATCCGCAGTACTACAGACACAGGGCGGCATTGAGGGCAGCAGAATAACAGCCCATCAGTTCTTCAGTCCTCAGTGAGTAACGGCATAACAACCCAGTGGGTCATTGAGGATCTAAAAGCTGTTCTTCTGGTGTGGGCGGGAAGCGAGCCCTCGAGCAATCCTGGCCCTCGTCCCTTCAGCCCTCCTCCGCCGGGCATGGCGCTCCCGCCAAGTGGCGAGGGGTTACACCCGGCCCACCAAGCAGTCACTACTACCAAGCCCCTCCCTCCCACACACACACACACGCGCACGCGCGCACACACACGCACGCGCGCGCTGCGCCTCAGGCCTGAGGGTGTTATCATTCATTCTCAGCAATTACTCAGATCCATGAAATGCGTCTCCAGAGGAAGGGAGGGTGCAGAGCGGGTGGGCTATTGTTTTAAACGTGTTCCCTGTGCCAGACTTCAGGGGGAGAGGAAACTCTTAGAGGGAGGAAGAATTAATGTAGAGAATCAGAGCGAGTGAGAGAGAGACTTGGGGGTTGTTTGAGGTGAGGCAGACGGTTGTGTGATCCAAAATAGGCTGTTACCTCGGACTGACAGTCTGACAGATTTTTGAATTCAGAAATTGTTGTGGTGTGTGTGTTTTTCATGTGTAATTGCGTAGCAGCATCTTAGGGAGCCAAAGTGGTGTATTACTACATTACATTGTGTCGTACAACAGATTGCCCTCTACCTAGTAGTTTGGTTTCCTACAGTCGATGGAATTAGCTTGCCATTCAAATGGGGGATAAAAGCCTTACAATACATTTCAGACGACCACAAAAAACCAGCTGTGTAGAGGTGTGTGTGGTTTTGTGTGTTATGTGTGCGTGTGCGTGTGCTGTGCGATGATATGATCAGATCACTGGTTCAGGGTTAGCCTACTGTGAACATAGCAGACCCAGCTGTGGACAGAGATCTCTTTGTTTGAGACCTGATGTCATTTTCCTCCAGATTTTCTTTGTTTCCTAACAACAGGTCTCCCAGGAACTTCCGAGGACATTCTCAGGACATGCATCATAGTATTTCTGTTTCTATTTGACGTATACCAGCCGACACTACATTGCAGTATTGATCCCTGGCTAAGCTTTTATTAGCATTCACCTGTGTTATGTCGACCTGGCTCCTATATTAGCATTCACCTGTGTTATGTCGACCTGGCTCCTATATTAGCATTCACCTGTGTTATGTCGGTCTGGCTCCTATATTAGCATCGATCAGTGGTATGTTGGCTAGGCTCCTTCTGTTAGCACTTTACCAGTGTTATGTCGGCAAAGCTCCGATATTAGCATTGACCATTGTTATGTCAGCCTGGCTCCTATACTTAGTATTGACCAGTGTTTTGTCGGCCTGGCTGCTATACTAACTTTAACCAGCGTTGGATCAACCTGGCTACTATATTGACATTGACCAGGGTTGTGGCTGCTAGGCTCCTATATCAGCATACAGCCGTGTTGAGTCGGCAAGGCTCCTATATGAGCATTGCCCAGCACTGCGTCGGCGTGGACCCGGGTCAATACTGCATCAAATAAAGACCCTCCAGAGACCTTGGCAGTGCACTTCTGACGCATGAAGGGCAGGCCTCCAGGGGTTGCCTAGCTTAATGACTGACGGACAGTCCCCTGTCGCTGTCCTTCTCCAGGCTGAAACGGACACAATCCCTTGCTCTTGAGCAAGCACAACCGTCACTCAACCTCTGTCCCCCCCCCCGTTACCGTCTTTCACAGTGTATACCGTCCTTTTGTTTTTCTTTCATTGGGTAAGTGAAAACTCTAAAATCGCTGGCATCTCCATCCCCCGCTTCGCTCCTCCTCACCCGTTGATCCTCCCAGCCTGCTCCTCGAGGAGGCGCAGGGGCTTTTCGTGAAAGCCCCGGGTAATTAGGATGCTTCTGTCAGCCACCCAGCTCACAATACCAAAGTATACACAGCCGGCCGCACTCCTGCCTTCATCTGTCACCGCTGAGGACGACTTCGCGGAGCCCTGGCAGTCGCCACCACATCGACGCCAGTGGCGTCTCAGGGGTAAGGCCAAATCTTCGATCGAACAATATGAATCAGAGTCTGAAAGAAGTCCCTCTACCCTTGATCTACCGCCAGCACATAGAGGGTATTACCATCGTTGCACTTCGGCGGTGTTGTGCCTGGTGGTGGTTTCTTAGCACACAGGGAAACCATCTGTGGGAGAGGCACGGTACATTCCCCTCCAAGTGCGCGCCTGTTAACAATAGGCCTTTATGCAAGCAGAGTGTCAACAGGAAAACGTAGCCTGCCACTGAGGAGCAGAACAATCTACGGGAGTCCTTCATGCTGCAAGCCCATGGCTTTGAGGGGCAGCTGTTTTTAAAGAAACTAATGTGATTATATTGACTACATGTTATTTATTCCTACAATATGCAAGTGCTTCAACTGAAATAGCACAATGTCTGCCTTAAAATAAACAAGCACATTAAACATTAGATATTATGCGTGCGTCACAATGGTGTTTATATTCTGTTCACACAACGGTTTGTTTTCTCCCGGCCTGCGGTTCATGGCACACACACGGTGCTCGATACCCATTCGATCATATAATGTGCAAACTGTAGAATAAATCAGAGCACAACACATCCGCTACGGGGCTGTAGCTCTTCTGCTAATGCTGGACACGTTTCTGTGAAGTCAGCAAAACCAACCATGTTGTTAATGGGAAAGTGCTCCTCTTTGATGAGTAAACAACAACTACATTTGAGTTGTGTACACGTGTTGTAGAGCGGCGCTAAATTGCTCTCCAGAGACCCAATGATCAGGCCCGGTCAAGAGACTGAAGCTTTTCTTGTCTCCTCTCAAGGGATGTGTCGAGAGATGTAAACAAAGTGGGTACTATGAAGTGTTTTTTAAAGACACAACATGCGTTGCATTGATTCCCGGGGGGGGTTACATTTAGAATCTGTGCAACACAAACAAAATTGAAATAAATTGTTACTGTAGCCATGATCCAGGGTCCTTGAGCTACACGACCTCCCCTTGAAACCTCCTAACCTGTACTGCCCCACCACGGTGCCCCCAGGGCACCCTGGGGGTCTGACAGACATTATAGAGGTCATTCCCCTGATGACACTGACCTCAATGTCAGTGTCATCAGGGGATGTCAATGTCACCTGTGGTCCACGAGGAAAAACAAAGACTCAAACCATCTGGCCGGTGAGCCCTGCTGTATTTGTGACTGAGGGCCATTTTTGTCTTTTAATTAAATTCTGAAAAATAAGCCCTGTTTTCTAATGGCCTCGAAACCACAGTTGTTCGTTCCAGCAGTATTTAAAGGTCTCTTTGAAGTGGCTTTGCCTATAAATATTCAGAAATACCACAGGCGAAACTTTGATTGTCCAACAGCAGTACAGCCGGGCCATTGTGAAGTCAATAGCCGACTCTGTGTTGTCGCACACAGCGTCACAATTAAAGTGAAACAAAAGAGGAACAACCATCACCCTGGTGCAGCTTCTCCGACCAAGCCTCCAAACAACGGGATGGCAAGTGTCGCACTGCATTCTGGGGAGCAATCACCAATCCCTGGCCTCTCCTCTGCGATGCAAAAGCGTGTGTGCAACGGGCAGCATTTAGTACTACAACAAAGCTAGCTGTTTTAAATAGAGAGAGAGATCGCTCAGAGGGATGGGATGGGATGCAGAGGGATTAGGGTCGCTTTGGGCGGGAAAACAGTTTAGGGGTAGGAAGAGCGGAGAGAAGGGGATGGAATATATAAGAAGAAGAAGTAGAGGAGATGCTCGCTGCAGGGGCTCAACCTTTGAAGCAGTGTGTTGTGGGATTTCCTAGAGACTGCGATTCTGTCAGGCTGAAGACAGTTCACATAGCATTGGGCAGCAATGCAAGTGACAGGCAGTGGGGACTGTCTTTCTGTGCGCGTGTGTGCTTGTGTCTGTGCGCTTGTGTGTGTGTTACAACACAGGCTCCTATATTGTGTAATATTGTGTGTTTTTCACTGCACTCCGATTGGAATAATGGCACACCATAACTTTCCAGCTAGCAGATAAAAGGAGATTGGGGAACACAGACTTCCCCATTATGGAACTACAACCCACTGCACATCCAATATGGTGGTGGTCAGAGCTCTGGGATCTGCATTTGAGTCAGATCATTCCTACTCCTACGCATTGGTTCAATAGCAGAGTTTCGGGAACCCTTTCCTCCGTCCAACAAAAAAAGAAGAAGAAGCGTGTTCTGCAAAACAAAGCCCCCTTCCCCGAGAACACCTCTGGGCTGTCTCCCTCCCCTCCCTCCTCCCCCTCTCTCTCCCACCTCTCCGCTCCGGTGAGGCGAGGCGCGATAAGGGATTGTGCTGCTTGTCCCCCCCCCCAGCGAGGGCCCGGTGCGATCGATGGGGACGCAGCCCGGGAGGCCTGCCGCAGGTCCCTGGCGGCCACTTCATCTCCTCACGCCTCATATCGATCCATCTGCCGGGGCCCTGAGATGCCGTCGCGCAACCAAATGCGCTGCAGTGAAACGGGAGGCCAATGGGATGATAGGCGGCCCCTCTGTCTCACGGCGGGGTGTGGGCGGGTCACGGGCTCACACAGGGCTGGGGGGGGGTTTAGGAGGGTCAGTGACCCAAGAGAGCGAGCGTGACAACGTTGATACAAGGGTGTCAAAGGTGAGTGGGCTTTTATCGTTTGAACTGATCCTGTTCATCGGGCGTGCAGAGTTTGTCCTTCCCTTGAGCACGTTTGCCCGACCGCTGACACGGAATGACAACGCGAAGATTTGATCAACCGAAGTAAATGACCCCAGAAAATGCCTTTCTTATTTAGCTATAACCTATTTATTTGTTTTAATGTTTCAGTACAAAATGGTTTGTAGGAGTTGAGTATTAAAAATGTTTCAATAGCCAAGGGCTATATCCCAGGTAGGGCTGTGCTTTGCTTGGACAGTGTCACGTTTCAGCGATGCTAATTAGGTGTTCAAGGCTGACACGTTTTTCCACGAAGCACTTAATCGAGGAGCATATAACCTTTCTAACGACCCCTTCTGTGAAGTGCCCTTGACTAACGAACTCTGTCACAAAGCGGTAGGGAGTATGTCGGGGATGTTCAGACACGATGGGGTGCGAGGGGGGGCGTTTGTTTTCAGCTGTTGTGCCAGCAGGAGGCCCAGGAGCATATGCCGGTCGGCTGACCCCTTTATGTAACAGGTCGGTCCGGAGGAGACGCCGGCCGGGGTGGGGTCATAAAGCCGGGGGCAATTGGCAGAAGACCACAGCAGGGGGGTCGGGGGGAGGAGGGGGAGGTTAGGATAGAGGTAAGTGAGGGGGGCTATTCAGACAAAGTAGAGGGGTTTATTTTTCTTTGACAAAAGTTGAACATTGAAGAATACCTATTGAACGCGCTGCAAGCTGGATTTATTCGGTAAAATATGTTTGCGTTCCATAGCTCTGTATTCAGACAGCATTCACTGAAACAGTGCAGTCGGTAACACGGCACTCCCTGTCCCTCTGCTCTGCAGTGAACCAAAAACCCATTTTTACCCACAACTCTATTCAATCAGGAGAAAGAACTCCACATAGAGTGGTGCCCTCTGTGGGTTCACAGGCGGCCAGAAGGAGTTCAGTGTGGACTGACAATGAGGAACGGGCCAAGCTACTCCAGCACAGGACCCTCTTACACAAGCAAACAAAAAAAAAAGGGCTAAAAAAATAGAGCCTCCAGGAGAAGAGACAGGAGTCATGCACGACCCGCTTTGATGTGGCGACGTGGGGGCAGGAATGCAAACTGCAATAACAGGCGGTTAACCAGCAAAACGTTGACATTGCTTACATCGCCTTTTAATAGTAGCATAACCATCAGAGCAAGCGGGGGAGCTAGCATACGTAGCATCCCTAATGGGGCATTTGTAATCTAGACGCGTGGTGGCTAGCTAATAATGTCTGGTAGGTTGGAGTCTGCAGTCAGTGGTGATGAACACAAGCTGGCGTGGCTGCCTGCAGTTCAAAGGTGAGCCGGTGAACAATGCGGGGCGACACGGTAATGTCCCCCTGGGATTTAGTCTGGATTAGGCCAGTTTTCTACGAGATTTCAGTAATCCCTGAAAGACGGAGGGCGAGGACGCAGACACAATCCGGTCAACATCATCTGTGCCCCTGCATCATCACCAGCCATGCTGCGATGCGCTGAACCGGCTGAGCTCTTAATATTACTGCCTGATGTCACATGTCACATGTAGAATTACTAAACCTATGCGAGGATGCTAATAAATAGTTCCAGTCTTTTGCAGGCTATATAATGTGAGTTTCAATCCAAAATGAGTATGATACACAGTTGAGTTTAACATATAGACTGTGAAATATGTAGATGTAATAATAAAAATAATATATATATCTTCTTTTTTTTTTATTTTTATAAATTGGTAGCCAAGGCGGGGCCCTATTGTTGTTACGGCGGCTGCCTTAACCATACAGTGCTGGGGGGAAACACTGTTACCGGTGTAGCCGCCTCCCCTCTGTTGCATTTGGATGTTTGATTTCAGCCCACTATCAGGGTGTACATTTTACTCCGACCCAAGCTTACATTCTTTGCAACCATCAACGAGAATAATGCATATTTGTCCACCTCAAACGAGTTTATGGCCAACACTCATCAATGCTTAATCCTTGATAACTTTTGCATTAAATATGAAGAATATAACAAACAAAACGGCACATCAACAGATCAAGAAAAGAACCATCTAGGAACATTTGGTGTTTTAAATAGTTTGTTATTAAGACGTGATCACAAGCTGTGGTGTTTTAAACTGTACATTTGACCTCTATCTATATTGAATATGGATGCAAAGTGCAAACAATGTCAAGGAAGCAATCGGGTTTATCTTTCACTGAGTGAGCAACGGGAGATAAAATAAAGGGGTGGTAACAACAAGCCAGTGCACATAATGACTGGTATTGAATTTCTGTAATCTTCTTGCAGGGGCTAATGTTGGGAGCTCTTGTATCTTGATGTCAGCAGAGCTTCATGGGCCAAGCCCTCGCCGGTCCTCACAGCAGCTCTTCTACGAAAGACTATTATTATAGGCATCCTACAGTTTAGGGCTTCAAGGCTAGTCTGAATTGAAAACTGCAATTTCAACCTCAGGTGTGTCAGCTCATAATCTGTGGTCCTTGCCTATACTGACTCTGTCTGGCAGCTGTACATCCACTTTTGTATACAGCCTCTGCAATTATTTTGGTCCGGAGGTTGTCCCGTTAAAGGAATGACTTCAGATGATAGGACGAGGTCTCCCTTACACGTGGCACTCTCGTTGGTATCCGATGACTCCCAGAGGTTTGAGAGGAGATAGGGGCGACGTGGGGAAAGGTGAGATGTATCACAGGCAACTGCCACGCTGTCCAACGTTGGCTATCACCCCCCCCTCGTCATCTCGATCCTCCAACCCCTGCTGAAGTGGGTCTGTCCGTCAGTCAGTCCTCCAGTCTTTGACGGCTTGTCTCCCAGGTGTTCCCCAGACGCCAGGGCCAGGCGTCATCCACTGACACTGCAGAAATGACTTCTTTACCTTATCGTTTGCCTCCTGCTGCTGATTCCCTCTAGACCACTTCACTCCTCTCTCTTTTGAAATGCTGCTTCTTTAAAGGGTACTTAGGATTTGTTTCATCAACAGATCTTTGCTGGTGGTTGTCATTGTGTTCTTTTGCCAGTCATGTTACTTTTGGAGCTGGTTAAGCATTTACCTTTTGTTTGCTCATGGACCTTTTTTTGATCCGTCTTTTGGAGAGTTTACTTCGTATTGATACACATGGTGAACACCGGTGGCAATCGATTTCATCCCTGCATGCTTAATGTTGTTGATTTTTTTATGGCTGTGTAGTTGATTGAAGTGAAGTGACAGTATGCTTGCCGATCATTTTCTTGGTTGTTGAAAGTAACTTGTATCACAAAGAAGCAGAGGGCGAGATCAATAAGCCTTGACCTTTCAACAGCCCTATTAAACAATATTAATATTGAATTGAACTTCTTTACACTGCCTCCGTCCACAGCATATTTACCCCAAGCCATTCAAAAGCAAAATCTCTTTGTTTTTTTGCTCACTTTTCGTTCTCCGTGTGTGGCACTCCAACGTAGATTAGAAATTGAAAGCAGGTTGATAGACTAAACAAATTGGAAATGTAGCATTTTCAAGAAATGTCCGACTTTGAAATGTCTTTCGAGATCTTCCTGACCATAGTTCAGTTTAATCATTAAACTAATTTGGCTCAATGTAAATCCTTAAAATTGTTATTAGATACATACCATTTGACCTCAGATGCACAACATGAAACATGTAACATCTTCAATCATTCCTAAAAAAGGTGGAGGGGGACACTGCATGACATTGTGCTCCATCTCGTCATGCCATTCAACCCTTCATTCCCTCTCTGGGAAAATTGCTTCTTCTCCCTTGGAAGGATGGGACGAAGTTCGACGAACCTCATGCAAAATAATCAGTTGTGCCAGATATTCCACTCACTCACTCACACTGTCTGTTATTGATCGCGCTCTTATGTTGAAATAGTCTACCGTCATTTAATTTCGTAGACAACCAAGCCACAGCAGCAGAATGCAATATTACAACCATCAGGCATCATCTCTAGCCACATTTCTGTATTCATAAGAAGAGACAACCTGGCCTTGGCTAGCCACACAACACAAGCCTCTTTACATATGGCCGTGGCTACTCTTAAGACGAGCGCTGCAGCAGTGGGCGTGATTTCCCGTGAAAGGTCACACTGTAGGGGCTGCCAGGACATCCATAGCTGATATACTTAGGCAATTACCTGCCGGCCCCCAACAATGCATTGCATGCTACTCTTCCCCAGACCCAATTAGCCATACGGTGCATGTATTGTGGACACACGGGGGCTGTGTGTGACCTTGACGGTTGCTGTCAATACATGGGCCCACTCCAGCCATCCAACTCTTCCCGTCAGCAGCTGGTGGCTATCCCCGTGAGACACCGTCACAAACATGTAACTCAGACACACACGCATGCCTGCACACACGCACGCACATACACAATCTGCATCGACATACTCTCCCTGTTAAATCCACACCATCAACTGCACATTTCCATACCCCTTCTTACTTCTATGTGCATTCATATCACAATGCGGTGTGTAACAGAAGCAAGTTGTTGACAGGCTAATTATTGTAAGTGCTGCGTGCGTTTGCACGTGCGCTTTTGTGTTTGTGTGTGTTTGAAGGTCAAAGAAGGGCTGTGTGTGGGTCTGAAGCATGGGCTTGTTATGTCGGAACGAGAGAGCAACGCACCTGCGGCACTCTGAGCGCACAGCAATAAGCGATCACTCCAATGCATTCCGTCCTCACTCGCCCTCTGTCATCGTTTGCTGTCAAAAACCTTTCTATATTCACCACCCTTCATCAGACAACAGCCCCCCCCCCCCCCCCCTCCTCCCGCATGGACCAGGATTGCTTTTGAATGACTCTGATTCCCCCCTACCCCTCCCCAACAAGCAGCCCAGGAAAATATTTATTCATCATGCATGTGTTTTTGTCAAAGCTGTGTACATGATGCGATACCATAATGACTCGGCATCGGGGAATGCATTGTTCTGGCTCCTAACCGTTTTGGAGATGTTTTTCTTGTGTTTTGTACACTGGTAGAATAGGGCAAAAGGGGTGGGACAACATTCTCTTGATTTATTTCCTCAAGAAAATGTAGGCCCCAAAAACAGTCTTTCATTAACATTCCGTGCGTGTGTTACGGGCAATCATGCGTCGGTGTGCATGATGACCTGTGTCATGGCGACGTTACCAAACAAATATTTTAATATATCCTCTTATTTTAGAGGATTCCCCTTTAACAGTGCTTTAACTGACGATGCAGTACTTTGAGCTAATACAGTGCAAGCATTCACTAGACTTCACCTACTTGATATATTATTGTTCCTATTAGCGGATACTGGATCTGGATCGATTATTTGTATAACTTGTTTAACAAGAGTGAACATGTGTGTCCTCCCCCCCCCCATATACATCCTCCCAGCAAACCTGATGTTATCGTGTCGATTTTGGTTTACTGCATTATGTTCCATTCCATCACACCACTCTGACGCCATTTCAAAGGCGGGATGCCGGGCGCCGAGAACAAGGCACATTATTGTGGTCGGCTCTTATCTCATCAGAGGAGAACTCAAAGGAGAAGGGGGTAGAAGAGTTGACCTTCTCGAGCACCCTTTCATCTCACGTCGGGCAGCCTGCATCCAGAGGAGGCATTACTCCTATCATTCTATTTCACTTTATATCATGTGCCGTGTGACTCGGGCCTCTGTTTAGTGGACCCTTGAGAAGCGAGGCGGCCGGCAGCTGCGGCCCTGCCTCAGAGAACTCAGCGGTTTAACTTGGACTTTGTAACCTTGGCAAAGCCATTCATCATTTGTTTTTATGGATTTCTGCTGTTCCGTACCCTTTCCTCCCCCCCCCTCCCCTACCCCCCTTTTCCCTTATGGATTCCCGCCTCTCATTTTTCACCACAACACAAGCCTGCAAGTGGCAGTCAGGTAGGCCCACTGACAGACTCACTGCTATTGGATGAAGTGCAAACCCGAAGCCACCAAGACTGGGGGGGTGGGATGGGGGGGGGTATGATGCAAGATGTACGGAGCCTGCAGGCTGCGCAAGCTCCCAGACAATGGAAAGATGTGCCCCCCCCCCCCCCCACCAGGCACCACACAAACGTACACAACGGTCATGCATATTTGGATGAGCTTGCTGAGAGTGCGTGGTGAGAGCTTTGAGGGTTGAGTGTGGACATACTCCGTAGATGTTGCAGAGGAGAAGCCGGCGGCCATGATAATAACAAAGCCAGGCCTGCAAAGGCGTTATTGTTCTTCATGGTGAGGCGTGTTTGATTATGAATGTGAAACATGCGGCGCAAACCTTCGCTCTGCCTCTCCCAGGGAACGGGCAGAAATCTACCCCACAGGCTGTTGATAACGAGGCCCACTAGTAGATGGAGGCCTTGTTTCAACTCTACTATTAGATTATGATGCACTTTCGCTTCAAAGTAAGTGTCAATCATAATGACAGTGGCACGGTGGATTTATTAAAGGGCCAGTCCATCGTTACAGTCTCTGCAGGCTTCACTCAAACAATCGGATTCGTTACCAACATCCTCTCTCAAAAGTACTTTGCTGTATCGCTGATGAGCATTTAGAGCGACCGCTAATGTCGGTGAATTTGGCATACAGCACTTTGGACTTTGGAATCAATGCACGTAACACGAGTATGTGTTTTATGGACAGAAAAGATGTGTGACTGCTATTTTTTACCTTTTGTAGCAGTGTTTACACATGCCGTTAATGAAAACCAGTGTGACACGACAACATAGAACTCCATGTCCCGTCCTTGAGATGATTCATCTGTCTCTAATAAAGCAAGTCGCCAAGCTGTCCTGACTCAACGCATTGGTCAGCAGAATCCATTCCTCACAATTAATTTGGATATCTCCCCATCTTCAAGAGCGAGGCGAGGAACATACTGCACACGCAGGTTTGTTCACAGTCTTTGTCTTTGTGTCAAGCTGCGGCTTTACACCACAAGATTAACAAGATGTCTTGGAGAGTCCAGTTTTGGACCCTTGCCCCTACTGAGATGTTTTGCCTCTGCTCGTCAAACTCTGTTGGCACTTCCCGCTCACGCTCCCCCCGGCCGACAAAAGGGCGTTGACGCGTGAGCGAGCCCAGCTCAGCGGACAGCCAGAGTTGATTAACTCCCAAGGTTTTTCTGGCACCCGATTAGAACCGGGGAGCCCCACTTTCTCACTGGCCTTTTGATTAACATACGTCCTGTCCTGTCCCAAGGACAAGCTGTTTGTTGTTGCACTGCGGCTCGGCCCCCCCCCCCCACCCCACCCCACCCCCAGCCAAGCCCACGGCCCTGAGAAAAATGCACCGTTTCAGATATCCAAAACCACACTCGCTATAGAGCTGGAGGAAAGCATTAGTGAAGGCCCGAGAGCATCGATCAACAGACCATTTATTGATACCCTATGTTTTACCATCCAGTGATCTGTCAAGTGGTTGTACCTCAGTTCCACAGAGCATCAAATTATAATATTGTTATATTTCTTGGTTGTTTCACGTAAAAAAAACAACAATCTTCAGTGCTCATCCGGTGACGTAAGGGAAGTACTCTGAGCTCAGGTAATTGAGTAATTATAAAGAAAAAATGATATAGGCAAAATGATTTGATTGATACAAAACAAAAGATTTTTCATTGGTGATGTTTCCTTTGCAGTCCTAATTCATTACCCAGACATTTCATTTCAGTATGTGGAGAAGATTGTTAGAATGCAGTCAATGGAGGGTGTTCATTGGTAATATATGAAATGATGTCTTCAAAGGGAAATGGAAAATGAGTTTCCTAGTAATCCAAAAAGTCTCTCTCCATGTCAAGTGTGTGTGTGTGTGTGGTGTGTGTGGGTGTGTGTGTGTGTGTGTGTGTGTGTGTGTGTGTGTGTGTGTGTGTGTGTGTGTGTGTGTGTGTGTGTGTGTGTGTGTGTGTGTGAGAACAGGTCAGAAGTCATGCAAACGTCCTTTTGTGTTTATTTTGAGTGTTTTACCCTTCATAAACCAGCAACCTCCCACTCCTTACCAAGTTCTTGGCGTTATTAATTTCTCAGCGAGAAGGCAAAGCAGTCTGTCTGGGCCAGAGTAGTGGCTTTCTTTGCCTAATGAAGAGTCAGTAATCACTAAAGTCATTAGCCAGCAAAAGAATATCAACCAAATGACTACACAGCATAAGGAGCAGTTGTGCTGTTTACTTGTGTACTTTGTGTCTTCCATTATCAGATGGGAACAAAATATTACATAAATCCATTAGCGTCTTTCCTTTTTACATGTTATCATAAATAACATGCAAACACTTTACTTTTCAAGAACAGACATTTTGGGCCCCATCTGCTGTACTGACCTGCGATCCGAGTGGAACGCCTGGGTTGTAAACAACTCGGAGTGAAGGGATGTTGCACGCTGAATACACTCCCGCCTATTTAATGCATTACATCCCTTTTCCCTGAGACGGAGACCTATCCATCTGATCCTTTCAGCCCTTTTCATGCCTTTGACACATGCTCAGAAGCACCCCCTCCCTTTAATAACACACACACACACACACACACACACACACACACACACACACACACACACACACACACACACACACACACACACACACACACACACACACACACACACACACACACACACACCCAGAAGCCCCTGGTAGAATCCGCTGACTCACAATGAGAGAGAGCATAAGGGGGGGGGGGGGGGGGGAAGACGAGATGTCACAAAGAACATGATAACCTGGGGAATGAGAGGGTGTTTAGGTGGTGGGGGACAGACTGGCAGAATCTGACAGAGACATCAGTGGGGCAGAGACAGACATATAAGAGAGAGTGGGAGAGAGAGAGACAGGGAGGGAGGGAGGGAGAGGGGGAGAGCGTGTTGGCACCAGGTCTGCAGTGGTCCGTTGAAAGACAGGAGGATCAGATAGGGGGTCTGGAGCCCCACTAAACCGGTCCTTCCTCTACTGGGCCTTGTCATGCACATCACTGAAGGGGACTCAAAGGGCCGCCATGCACGGTACTTCTACGTGCACTCGGACCCCCGTCAGGCTGAACAGCGCACACCCAGCCACGCATAGGATGTATGATGAAGCAGTTTGTTTGTGAGGTACTGCTGTTTTTGCTTACTCTACGTTGTGTTACTCCCTTTTTGGCACAACACTCTCTCTTTCTATGTCTGTCTTATCAAACCTGATTGATAGTTCAGATTCATGACATTTGTTTTGAGGATTATTTTTAAGAAATGGTAGCAGTCTGTCACTTACTAGTGAGTGAAATGTTCTGCAGAATATGTGTTTCTAGTTGACTGGGCCTGCCTCTTTATTAGCACATTTAAATGTTGGACCGCTCCCGGCTCATTTCACCAATCAGGGCATCTCTGCCCTGATTGGTTCGGGAAATTGATCAAGTGTAGGCAATGCAACACTTCTCAATGGCAGGGAGCAGAGAGACGGGGGGAGAGGATGTTTGTTAAGCATCCTAATCCTGCTGTCTTCTGCTCTTATTATTGTTATCTAATCTCTTAAACAATGCTTGATTCTACCCTTCATCAGCTTTAACCCATTTGGACAGAAATAAAATCCTTCTTGTCTATCACTTCCTCCAGCGCTCTTAACTCCAGCCAGTCCTATTTATTTTCCCCACTAATGCCACGGAGGAAACAATAAACAGTCTAATGGTGTGAATAATTCCAAAACGGTTTCAGTAATTTAATAGCGTCTTGACACTAATTAGTTCTAGCTGTTGTTAAGGCAGCGACCGCAAATCCCCTTTTTAAAACGCCCCTCCCCCTGTAATTAGCAGAATGGTTTAGTAAATAAAGGAACCCCCCCCCCCCCCCCGCTGTGCATCCTTAAACCTCTTTCTCCCGGGGGCCATATTGCAAACTGTTGTTGTCACTGGACAACAACAGTTCCCCCACACACGGCCCCAGGAGCAGTACCGGCTAACGACTCTTCTCTTTTGTGTCCTTCTGGGTCCCTACTACAGAAGCAAGGAGGGTGAGTGATAGCGGTCACCTTTCACCATCAAAGGTCATATTTGTACAGAGAATACACTGTGGACCGCGTAATAACTAGTTTTCAAGTTCGGCTTTCTCAATGAACTTAAAACGGGCTCATTATTAGCATGCCGTGAATGCATTCTTCTTTTTACTTTTAGCAACGAGAATAACATCTTTGATAGGGCCTTTGGTTATTGATCATCATAGCTGTCGAAGCAACAACAACACAATGGGCCCTATCACGCGTCCAGTGTAATTGACTTTGTACACCGACGCATGTGTCGTTGCTAGTTTGCAACTGGCGCAGAGTGTTCTTTTCCCTCCACAGGCACTCGCCGCTAAATTAGGGAATGACCTTGCGCCTCAAAGGGCGGTTCAGCGAAAGGAGGAGGCGTGTTGTGGCGCAAACATTCCCTGGTGCTATTTTCTAGTTTCAGAAAACAATTGCGCCACAAACCAGGAAATACCTGGTTTAAAGTCAGTGGCACGTTGTTCAGATGCTATTTTAAGGGCACATGCATAATGTTACTGGTGCCCATCGCGCATATACTTTGCTTCTCTCATCTACCTAGCCACACATTCTTTGTAAATTATTTGGGAAATACAGCTGATACAGCGGTAATAAGTTGTACTTTTAAATCAACGCTGTACAGCAAACACATATTTTCTTAACACAGACATTGTGTACAAGCCCAGGACTGTTAAGTATTTGATTGCGAAAAAACATTGTTTTACCACGTGTGAGTGTTTAAAAGAATGAATGAATGAATGCAGGCGTGTATGTGTAAAATAATGAATGAATGCGAGCGCACGTGTGTGCATCCATCTGTTTAAACACACGCAAACTAAACACGTAACGCATAATACAGTCCATGGCAATGTATATTAACGGGGGACACATGCATATTAGAGACACAAGTCGATAACGATAATGCATTCAATACTGATAAGAAACGATGTTTGTTAATGTATTGCGTATCATTAAATAGAACCACAGTTACCGCATATCATATGTGTGTTAAGTTTTCTTTGCCAACATTTATTTGAGGACTGAAGTTCTGGAAGAAAACGCTATTCCATGTGTGAATTAGGACATATTATTTGGGCATAAACTGAGCCATTTGAAGTTTAAAATTCATGTGGTCATGCATCTTTCTCATCTGAGACTGCAGACGCGCTGTCAAAATATCAACTCGTCAGATTCAAATGCGCTCCTGGCTCTTCAAGGGGATGGGTGATGGCACTCTCATTGGTTTATTGCACGTTACGTCCAAACCACTCCTACGGGTAATTAGGTTACTTCAGGGCAACCCTCTTTAGCTTTACGTCAGGGGCAAGAGTAATTTATCCGCCGGTATAATAGCAACATCGCCATAGAACCGCCCACAAAGCTACTTGCGTAATTGGCGCTTCTCACTTGCATTTCAGACTGTTAAAATAGGGCCCAATAACCGTTTTGACGCCTCCACCCAGCACGTCCCGTCCTCTCTGATCTCATGTTCAATCTCTCTGGTCTCTCATCTCTTCCAAGCCAGCCGCCCTTCTCCACCTCTCCCAATTCACTTTATTTCAACTTCTCCCTCCCTCTCTTTGCTCGCCTGTCGGGTGTTAGAGATGCATGGCATGGTGACCTCTGCCGAGCGCTGGGCTCCAGACAGCTCTGACCTTTTAAACTGCCCGGCTCGGGGAGCAGCCTCGGCTCACAGCTTCCCCTGCCTCCCCTCTTGAGAACGTCAGGTTTTTTTTAAGAAAGTAAGAAAATAATGAATAAATACATTTATTAGAACTTCAAGAGATGGGTATAATTGAACTTCATTTCCCCCATTCGAACTGCTTGCATTTGGAATTAGTAAAAAGTCATCCCCCCTCCAATGGAAAAGCAGCAGGGGGTCCATCAGCTAGAGCCTAGCTGCAATTGCAAATTACTCTGATTCAAGTGCAGCCCAAAACACACACACGGAGACAATGCACAGAATCTTGATTCTATTCAAACTCCTCCTCTTTGTTCCAGGTAGATCGTGTCATTACAGCCTGGATGTCTTAACATGTGAAACAACACGGCTCAGTTTTGTGAGCGGCAGCAGAGTACATCAGTCATTCTTTGGCTAATGTTCTCACTTGTGTGCTGAGTAACGTCAGTTGCTATTGAATAAATTTTAAGGTCCCTTGTTAACTTCTTATTTCCTAGGGGCATGAGTGCTGCCCACCACAGCCTGTGGTTGAAGTAACGAAACCACATCTGTGGCAGTGTTTTCTTTGAAATTCCCTGAAGTTATTGTTGCATACAAAGTTCAAGACAATACTTATCGATACCTGGATAGGTTCTTAAACCTGCTAATTTCCATGTACTTGTTTCTAGAAAGACCACAGTGTGAAATGCCAAGACAGGTTTTTGCAAATGTCGCCTCACTGCTTAGATAAACCTAAACCCTTTTAATCTGTAAAAAAGAAATTTTTGTGCAGTTGAGGTATAATTAACAATGTCTTGCTTGAGGCATTTATAATTCTCTCTTGGGTATCTCTCGGTATTACCTTTTTCATTCCTCACTCTTTATGGAATATGAATTTCCCTCAAATATTAGGAATGTGTGGAGGATTCAGAGAATGCAGAGGAACTGGTGCTTCCTGCATTCCTCTGTGACAGGCCGCCCAGTTTAGGTTTCACCTTGCAGAGAGAAAGAGAAACAAGCCCGGGGAACGAATACTTACCGCCCTCGGGCATTGGGTTTCCTAGGACGGTCTGTCAGAAGAGGGCCAAGGGTCGACCAGCTTCCCCGAAGTCCCGGGTTAATAATAAAATCCAGCCCAAAAGAATGGGCAGCTGGGAAATCTAGCGAGGCCGATGTCGCCCCGATAGTAATGGTTGAGAGCAAGCAGCGCGCGGCGCTAGTACCAGCTGTGTGTGGACTATGTCAACAAAGGAATAAAAGGATAGCACAGGTAACGTTCCAGGCTTTGTAATGAATGCCACGGAATTCATAGTTGGAGATCGTATTGGCAGGTGGTGTCGGTGCTTAAGTACATAAGTCACGGCTGTGTAAGTTCTGTCTCTCTGCCCTCTGCTGTGCAGCTTCTGTTATGCGCATCATTACCTTTTTCTTCCAGGGGATTTCTCTGTCTTCCCTTTTAAATTCTTGCATCACAGGTTTTGAAATGCAAATATATGGAGTTTGACTAACTAAACGGCTCATATTTCTTTATCATTCTTACCATGTCTTAAAGTGTTGGGGAAAGAAATTCAACTGTCACGTGAAGAATTTTTTCCTACGGTGGAGGCGAGTTAGCCGTGACAAGTGTGAATCCTTCCTCAGAGGAAGAGGTTGGTTGGTAAAGTAGCGGAACGATGGAGGTCCATAGGGGAGAGGAGGGGGATGAACAGGGAGAAAACACTGGTGAAGATCCAGAGGTTCTTGAGCTTCGATTGGCGTCTTGATAGGATCCTGTTGGGTTCCAAGTCAACGTTTTTCTTTGCGTTGTTCGCCGTGGCTCTGAATATCCCCTCTGGCCACACTCAAGCACAAGAATTCATCTGTCTTAGCGGTGCTCCGGAGTCCCTGATTACTATGCACTCTCCACCTCCGTCCGTGAGGAGATTGTGCTTTAGGCCAATTCACCAAGAAAGGGAAAAAAAAAAGGGCAATTAACCCAAGACCTTTTTTGAAGAGATATCTAAGCCTTTCTTAAGCCCTTCTGAGATGCATCGTGCTCATGAAGAATGTGCCTCTTTCCACGACCTTGCCACCCGTTTCCCTGCTGTTTTTAATTGACAAACGGTGAGCCCAGTGTCTGGCCGTCCCCTTGAACAACGGAGTGTCCCGCATCGCTTTGTTGGCTTTGTTGACCCGCACATAAACACAAACAGCCAACAGGACTATGGACCTTGCCGATAACGCAATGGCGGCCGTCACTTCCACATCAAATGGCCTGCACACTATCTGGGAACGCCAAGGCCTTGTTTGCGCTGAGAGAAAGAGTAGGACACACACACACACACACACACACACACACACACACACACACACACACACACACACACACACACACACACACACACACACACACACACACACACACACACACACACACACACACACAGCGCTGGCAGCATGTGGACAGCTCGTCAATACGCTGGGTTGGAGGGAGCGCGGCTGACAAGCCTTTGAGTGAGACCCTCGCCGTCGCAAGGGCAATCCTGGGAATGGGAAGGGACGCCTTTTGGAGAGACGCTCAATAACACTTCATCACAGAGACGGCAGCTCCATCGGAAAACACCAGCGGCCTCCTAGACCCGGCCCCTGGGTTTGAGGCTGCCATGTTCATCGGGTAATGGTCCCTGTGATTAATGCACGTACAGAGTGGGGCGCGGGGCATACTGGCATAGACGAGAGACTGATTTTCAATGTATTCACGATTTGAGTTGAAAAACCCTTTGCTAGACATTTACTTGATCACATCCTTTGTCCCCTAACAGAATCACTTTGTAGTGATGTACTTTTCAATCCAATGAATAGTTGGGAAAAGTGCAGCCTGCAGAGATGAACGGTTCCCTGGCACCTTCTGATCACAGAATTGCTTGTCCTCTCTCTGAGTGGGAGTCTCTCTCGCTCTTCCCCATCCCCATCATGCCTCTATTCCTCAGAACCATGTCCTCCGAGGGGCTTACCATTCTATTTATTCCTTGCGGCTCATTTGAGCTTAATCACATCACACGACCAACAATCACCTGGGACAGAGTAGAATTAATGAGTGTGAGGTAGGGCAGGCAGCTGGAGTGTGTGTGGGTGTGGGTGTGGGTGTGTGTGTGTTGTTAGTGGGTGGCGGGGGGTGGGCAGGCTTTGATCCGTCTGCACGAAATACTTGCAAGTCCCCCAAAAAACTCCTCTGTCTCGCTCCCTCGGCCCCAGTAGTCACAAAATGCAGAGTGTGAGACTGAGAAGAGAAGGCTGTTCTGCAGTGTTGACTGATTATTGCAAGACGTCTTCCGCGCCTAGAGAGAGAGAGCATGG